>PVJX010015166.1:0-43201 GCA_004027295.1 Dolichotis patagonum
GGCCTGGGGCAGGAGAGTGGAGGTGCAGTTCTGCCTCTGCCTCCCTGCAGGTGCCTGTGTCTTGGCCGCGGTGTTCTGTGCCCTGCTCGCTTTCTCTACCCTGCCTTTGAATTGCGACGTTGGTGGCAGGAACCAGAAGCATATTGTGCACAGAAACAAACCAGAGTGGTTTTTCCTTTTTCTGAAGGTGGTAATGGTGCAATTAGTGGCTAAGCCATTATCCCCTCCCCCTCCCCCTTCCTTCCCCTCCACTTCCCTCCCTCTTCCCTCCTGGAAAGTGTGGCTGAATTAGAGAACTCAGCCCTCCTCCCCAACCTGACTCCGAGGAATAGGGGCAGAATGGAGGGTGCCCTGACATCTCCAGGCCCCCCCTGGCCTTGGGGCCCTGACTTTGGGGCTTGTTGAGGCTGGAAAACACCAAAAAGTAGGTCGTATATCCCATAAACAAGGTGACTAGTAGGTGATCTGCAGGTTCAGAAGGAAGGGCTGAGCTAGAAATCCAGAACATTTGGATTCCTGGGCTCTCTTATCTACCTATGCCCATGGGGTGGGGGTGCTGGTGCCGGCCTCAGTTCTTTGGGCTGTTAAATGAGCTAAGGCACCCTTTTCTTTCCTGAGTGGAAAGTGTGGGTGTATAGAATCTGGGGTTCCAAGTCCAAGCCAGGATAGGAGTGGTCAGTGTCCCACTTGAAACCTTCCTTTTCCTCTCCTAGAAACTTTTTGATGACTTCATGTTTGTGTACTCCCCAAGGGCCTTCGCAGCCATTGGACACTCAACCTTCACCACCTTCCTCTGCAGACAGTTTTGTTCTCTTGTTTTGTAGAAAAGAAGCTGGAGGCTCAGAGAGGGCCAGTGACTTTCCCAGGGTCACGCAGCGAATACCAGAGCTGGAACTTGAACTCTGATCTTCAAAATCCAGTTCCTTTTCTTTTCAACCCCCTCAGGTTTAGGGTGAGTTTTGGGGTGTAGGTGTGGTTGATGTCCTGAAGAATTAAAGTTGGCAGGGAAGGTGTCCACCGAATTTGGGGATGGAGGTTGCAGGGCAGGGCAGGGCCACAGCCATGGCCCCAGCCCTAGCTAAATTGCTGCAGCTGCCTCTCGCCTGTTTTGCAGAAACTGGGCCATGAGCCCCAGGGGACCAGATCTTCATAGTCCCTCTGGGGCACAGGGCAGAAGAGAGCTTGCAGAAGAGGCCTTGGAAGGGACCCATCTGTCACTGCTGTGAGAGATAGGGGTGAGCAGGCAGCCAGAGTTCTTCCCTCAAGTATTCTGGGGTCTCGACTGCACTTCTTTCCAGGCAAGAGTGCTAGTGTGATGGAAAGGGTGGCAGGACAGCAGAGAGAGCAAGAGCAAAATATGAACAGGGACAGAGAAAAACAAGACAGAATTACAGAGGGGAGCAGAGATACAGGGACTACAGCAATCCACAGAGAGATATCCCAATGAATTACCCATCGTTTCCCTGTAGACCCTAGAACCCGGCTGTTGCTAGGGCAACGGGGCAATACCTGTCTCTCCAGAGGAGATGAAGTTGCCAGGGTAACTATATCCTGTCCTTCCTTCGGACCATCCCGGAACGTGGCACCCACTGGATGTTACCATGGAAACTGCCTCGTTGCCCCACTTAATCCCATCCCGTCTGCTATAAGGGCCCCACAGTGGAGGTGGGGGAGGTAGGAAAAGGGAAGATCACTTGTGGACTAAGTTTGTTCTTGTGCCCCTTCTCCACTGCCTCAGTCCCTCACCCTGGGGGTGCTGGGTCCACCTGCACCTGGGCTCACACAGGTCTGCGGTATTGTGCGTGGTAGGGCCGGGGCATCCGTCCGGGAGCAGGTCTCACAGTGGAACGCAGGCAGGTGTTGGGGAGGCAGTTACCGGGGCAACGGGAACAGGGCGTTCGGAGGTGGTTGCCATGGGGACCTGGATGCTGACGAAGGCTCGCGAGGCTGTGAGCAGCCACAGTGCCCTGCTCAGAAGCCCCAGGCTCGTCAGTCAAGCCGGTTCTCTGTTTGCACTTGGCAGCACAGGCAGGCGAGTGGCTCCTAGTTCTAGGAGCACAGCAGCAGCGCTTCAGTCCTGGTACCCCAAGCCCAAGCCTCGCCTGCCTGCCCAGTGCCAGCATGGCCACCATCACCTGCACTCGATTCACAGAAGAGTACCAGCTCTTCGAGGAACTGGGAAAGTGAGTTGCACCGCAGGGAGTCCTAGAAGGCATAGGGGTCAGCCTCGGGTGGATACAGGGCGCGCGGTGTGAGGGGGGAGCGTGTGCCTGCCTCTCCAAGGCTCTCCGTGCACACAGAGGAAGGCAAGCTGCATGGGGGTGCTTGCATGTATACAACATGCCCAGAGTTGGCTGTTGGCATGCCTGTGGGTTCAGATGTGCCAAGCTAGCCAGGGGCGTGTGTGTGTGTGTGTGTGTGTGTGTGTGTGTTTATGGTGTGTGTAAGGTTGATGGGACATACATACAAGGACACATGACTGGGGCACAACAGCTTCTTAGAAACTCTGTGTTAAAAAGGATTTTCCCACCCAACAGAGTCCAAGCTGCAATCCCGCTCTACTTTTTCTTGAATAGCTCTAGTGACAGAGAGCTCATCCCCTCTTAGGTAACCCTTTCTGATGCTAGACCCCTGCAGCCACAGTGCAGAGTGGCCAGCTTCTTCCCACGAGCACTTCCCCTTTCCACCTCCAGCTCCTGTCAGGACAAGGGCATTGGTACAGGAGGGGTTAATGTGTGAGCGACTACTGTTGTGATGAGGGTTGGGGGGCACACCACTGCCGCAGGGCCTGGGAGTGTGAAGGGTTCAGAAGCTGTGGTCCTTTGTGGAAGTCCCCCAGCCTCAGAGCTCCCTTGGTGCCTCTGATGCTGATTCAAGGAGGCTGGGAGGGTGAGGAGACCAGGGATCCTCCTCTAGGTAGCAGGTCATCAGAGAAGGTTCCTACGTGCCCACAGCTAGGCTTCTGAAGGACCCCAGTGTGAAGCAAGGCTTGAGAAGCAGTTTGGAGGTGGAGTGCAGCCCATGGGCAGAAGGATGCCAGTGCCCTGTCTGGTTCATGTGGAGCTCTGGAAGAGGGCCCCGTAGACAGGAGTGTGAGGTTGGGATGTACGTGCAGCAGTGCGCGTTTTGAGGAGGGCATTGATGTGGGTTGTTGCTTAAGGACTTTTGAGAGAACTGATTGTGTTGTATAAGGACTGACTCGAGAGTGTGCTTGTGTGCACCAAAACAGTGTTCATACACTCGTGTGTGGACACCAGGAAGAAGTACTTGTATATAAAGCCTGAAAGTGTAGATGCGAGGGGTGCCTGTGTGCATTTGCGCAAGAAGTGCCGTAGGCCAGGTTGCATGGGAGCGAAGGTGTGGAGATGCGTCACTGCGTGTGCACACGTGTGGCAGGTCAGGGCTGTGTGCAAAGCAGTAGGCACAAGTGTGTGGGGCCCGAGGTGTGTAATGATGTACGAAGAGATGTGGACACAGTGGTGTTCCTATGAAGTCTACAAGTGCTCATCTGTGTGAGGACTGGGGCTATGCACACAGGACGGTGTGTGTGTGTGTGTGTGTGTGTGGCCTGGGCTCATGTGGGTATGTGGGTGTTGTAGGCTTGCGAGCTCATGCTGGTGTCTGCATATGTGTGGGAGGTGGGCTTATGGCCGTGTATATACAGTTGCCTGCATACACACTCACACACACTCACACCTGCACACCCAAGCCACCATGATGCATACAGATACATGCCAGTTCTCCGTGCAGACCCAGGCGCTTGTGCTGATGTGAATTCCCTCCGGTCTGCAGACTTCCTGCCTCTCCCAGTGTCTTTGTGCTGGAGGTGGGGGCAGGAACTCAGTGTTACGAGTTGTTCTGGAGAATTAGGCTGCGCCCTAAACTCTAGCGGGGTCTTCTCCCCAGCTGGTTTCCAGTGTGTACCTAGAGCCCAAGAGCTCTGATTAGCCAGGCGCTGCCTCTCAGAGAGCAGCTGAGTCTAGGCTGTGGTGGGCCTGCGTCACAGAGTACCGTGAGATGAAGTTGGGGTGCGATTCAAGTGCTCAAAGTGAAAACAAAAGTGCTGCTTTGCCCTGAGAGGAGATGGAGCATCACCCACACTGAGTTTTCCAGGAGTGACTTGGCCAAGAGATGCTTTGTGAGCCTTCTCAGCCCCGCTGCCTGCTTGGGCTCTCAGAGAGGCAGGATTCCAGGGGACACGGGGCCTGGTGCGCCCATGATAGAAAACTGAGGGTGGCAGGCAGGGCCAGGCCTTGTCTAATCAATTTCAGACCCTTTCCTTCTAGAACCATCAGTGCTCTTAACCTTTTTTAGGTCACATATTCCTCCAGGAATCTGATGCAAGTCAAAATTGACATTTTCCAGAAAAATGCACAAATCTGCAAAGCGCTGTGGGTAGCGTCAGGAGCTTACACGACCTCAGGCAGGCTGGACCTGGGCCGAGGGAGACACGCGTATGCAGGAGAGACAAGGCTGTGGCGGCCGGCTGCACGCCTGAGGTCTGTCTGACAAAGGCCAGGGCACATCACAGAGGAAGCTGGCAGTGCTACTTTGTATATGGGTATCTGCCCGAGGATCGATTGGGGCTGGGTGGAACAGGAGCTTCCATATCGCAACCTTAACTTGGTGGCACTGGGCAGTCTGTGACACTCTTCTCCCATTTGCGATCTGGAGATTTTAAAAAAAGGGGCTGTTAGCATTAAATGAGATGGTGTGTGCGGCACCCTGCTGCGCCATGGGCCTCAGGAAGGGCTCATTGCTGGGGCTGGGGCTGCTGGGCAGGACTGAGGAATGGGGCTGGGCTGTGCCGAGATGCTTACCTTTTACCTAGAATTGACCAGTAGAGGCGGTGGAGGGCTGATCAATTCCCCCCTGGGCTGGCAGAGCGGTCCTGCTCCTCTCTGGAGGGGAAAACGGTGAAAATACCTGCATGGCCCACTTTTCAGCTGATGACTCCTACCGTCTCAGCTGGGACCCTACAGTTGACACCCAGAACCGGAGCCCTTTCCAGAACCCACTCCAATGACCAACAAGGAGACTGACAGAGGAAGCTAGGTCAACTCTAAATGGGACATGGGGGCTTTTGGGCCTCTCAGCAGGACCCTGGATGGCCCAGCTAGGGAGGAGGGCAAATGCTGCTCCTGAATGTCCTGATGCCCTGCCTGGTGAGACCTGGATGTCACTGCAGACCTTCGAGGAGCCCAGGGCAGGGTGTGGGCTGCCCGTGTAGCCTCGGCCGCTGGGGCTGTGGCTGGAGGCCCCTCAGGAGGTGTCTCCGGAGCTTCTGGGTGCTACAAGGCTGAAACCCCCACTGAACCAATGAATCCAGAAGAGCCAAGAACTTGTGGGTTCCCCTTATAGGTCAGAAGGGGCTGTCTCTTTAGACCAAGAGATGAGCCCACTCCCTTCAGTCTTGACCCCAGCCTTCTCACACCCTGCGACAGAAGCTAGCTTGCAGCAGCTGCGGCATCAGCTCCAGGGGGCAGGCCAGAATTCCCAGATTTCTTAGCCTTCTTTAAAGTCCAGAATCTCTGAAAAGGGCAGAAATGCTAGCATAGGGGGTGGCAGTGCAAGGGAAGCACCAGAGGGCCCAGGGAAAGGTGGGTGCGGGTGCGGGAAGCGGAGGAGGAGGAGGAGGAGGAGGAGGAGGAGGAGGAGGCCTTTGACATTCCTCGGATTGGATCCCACCCCTGAAGCAGGGGTTAGTGAGGCAGAGAATCCCCTGTAGCCTGTGCAGAAAGAGCCTTGGAAAGAGATTTCACTTAAGAAAGGAAGAGGGAGGGAGAGAGAGTGCTCAACCCACTCTTTTCTCTCTAGAAACGGGAATCTGAAATTGATTCAGGTGGCACGGGGTTGGGGGCTGGCCAGCAAGGCTGATGGGGAGGAGAGGGCTGGTTCCTCTGTGTTTTCCTCTGGCCCCATAGCACCGAGCCATGCACCAGGCCAGGCCGGGCTGCTCGCGGGTGGCAGTGTGCCCAGAGGTGGCTCCTTGTGCGGGGGTCAGTCCAGGGTTATTTCTTTAACCAGAAATCTGACACCTATAGAAGATGCTTGGCCATGTCGCCCTTCCCTGGCAGGGGTGTCAGGAGAATGGGCAGTGTCATCGTGAAAAGAGACACCAAGGCACCGGCCCGCCCACGGGTAGGTGGCAAGCCTTGATCTACTTTCATCCCCTCTCCATGTACAACACTCTGCGGCAGGCACTTCCTGGTCCATTAGCTCAACTCAGAAGCAGGCCCACTGGGTTTGCTCCTCTGTCTTACAGATGAACACATTCTGACTGGCTGAGGTGGAGACGGGGCTCAGGGGACGGCATCCAGGTCTCCAGTGCCCGGAGTGTTGTGGGAAGCTTCCCAAAAGGGCCCTCTGGGTGCCATGTCTGGGGAACTTCCTTCCTCTTGCTCATGAGCTGTTACTTTCTGATCATGATTCTGACTTGTGTTCACCCTGGGTGAATCACTTGTCTATTGTATGCGTCAACTTTATTATCTGTAAAATGGAGATCCTATCTCTGGAGGTGCCTGAGTGCCCCGTAGGGCTGCCAGCCTTTGTAGCCCCTCTCTGTGGCAAAGCTCCATGGGAAATCTCGGACTCCCAGATGTTCAGAATTGGGAGGACCGCAGAGATGTCTGTTCACTGCACAGATGGGGCACAGCCCACAGGTCACAGTGTGAGGCAGTGGCAAGGTCAAGGCTAGGAGGCAATCACTTGCAGGGGCCGGAGTCCAAAGGATGGAAAACTGGGAAGCAAGCCCTCAAGGGGCAGGGGACAGGGGACAGGGGAGGGGACAGGGGACAGGAAGGAGCACGGCCTCTCCTCACTCTCCCTCCAGCCACCAGAGCGGCAGGCAGGCACACGTTCTCGTGCCTGCTGCATCCTCCACCCCCACACAGGCTGAGACACACTGACACTCTGCTGAGCCTCCTGCCTCCGCCCAGCTTCCTCCACAAGTGCACGGTGACACTGCTGCCATTAGCCCTGTGGCATGGGGCCGTGGCCCTCTGTGGGGGGTGACGGCAGCCCCTTGGGATGCAAGACCCATGTGCTGGTGCTAACGCACGTGGCTGGGCACCCTCTCACAAGCTCCTGGGTGTACACACATTGGTCCCCTCAACAGAGTACAGAGTGCAAGTCCACTCCCTGTGCAGGGACAGTGAGATGACGCTGGCCAGGGCTCTGGGCTGTCTCTCCCTCTGAGTCTTTCTCTTTCAGTCTCAGCTCTCTGTGTCTCTCTCCATGTGGCTTTTCTAGCTCTGTCTCTCTCCTTCTCTTTCTTTGGACAGGACCCTCTGCCTTAGCACACACCCTGCCCTGTGCACACGCAACCTGTGACCTGTCCTCCTCTGGGCTTCTCCAGCACTATAGAAGGACACCCTCTGCCCCGGGGAGGCCCGAGGAAGCCTCACTCTGCTCTCTAGGATAGTGTGGGCATAGCTGTCTGCCATGGTATCTGTGGGACTAGAAGGCCAGTGGGCCTTTGTGCTGGAGCAGGTTGAAGGCCTTTGGTACCTGGGCTAATGTAAAGGGAGGAACACATCCATGACCCTTGTAGATATTCAACAAGTAGATCCTGGGCTGAGCTCGCATGCAGCACGAATAGAACCTAGGCTTCTCCACCCTCGAGCACCTCACGGTCTGGTACAAAGTCAACATTCATTAAATCACTCCCGAAACTGTTATTTAGTTGTAACTGGACAAGGGTTGTGAACACAAACGTAGAACTGTGAATTGCAGAGATTTTAGTTGGAGTAAGGAAGTATCCAGGAGGGCTCCCCTGAGGAGGTGACACTGGAGAGCTGGAGGTTGAATAAGAGTTCAGCAGAGGGAAGAGGGTGGAAGAGTGTTCCTGAGTGTGGAAGCAGCCAAAGACTCTGAGGTATGTATTTCAGTGGAGCACATTATGGCCAGGGAGATTTGAGGTCTCCTTTTCTCTGACCTGCCTAGCCTTTCCCCTAACTTCCAGATACTAGTTAGGTGCTCCAGGGAATATTAAAAGCCTATCTAGAAGAGGAGTCAAGCAGGGAGGTGACGGTCTGGAGGCCAAATCAAGTGAGCGAGCCCGAAGGCATGGGGTTGGGACTTGAGCAGGGAGAAGAGTCCCTTTGGGTGCTGCGACCTCACCTTGGTCTGTAGGGATGTCCCGGAGCAGAGCAGCTGAGCACACAAGGTGAGGGACCACGAAGAATTTTCAAGCAGCCAGCCTTGCTCTTCTGTCCCTCAGATGGCCGCAGCCCAGTGCTCAGGGAGCAGACAGATAAATTCAGCCCTCAGCCTCCCTCCTGCCACCATCCCTGCCCTCACCTGTGAGATGCTGGCTGCGAAATGGCGAGGGTCATAGTGTAGGTCGGGGTCACTTCGGCTCCATTGGGAGCTCTGAGCAGGCAGCACTCAGCTGCTCCAAGAAGCAGAAGCTGAGGTGCCAGGGGGGCAGGGCCACACGAGTCAGTTGTGATGCATTTCAGTGCTGGGCTCTCCTGTTGTGAGCCTCTCTCTGACACTAGGACCTCCAAAAGGCCCTTGGCAGGATTGTAGAGAACAGAGAGGACCAGGCAGCCATCAGAGGCTGGGAAGAAGGTCCCCTCAGCATGCGCCCCACTTTGCTAGGCTCTGGTCCTGCCTCTTAGGCACTGGGAATTGTTTTCTATTTTTCCTCTTTGTAAGTCATTCAAGAAACCCCATGCACAACCCAAACAAGAAATATGTTGGAACTTCTGTGGGTTCAGTGTTCCCTGCAGAACACAGAATCTTCTGGTTCCCGGGCCTTCTGCGCCCCCCACAAGACTTCTGCTGGGTTGGCATCGGGGCGGGCGGTGCAGGACAGCTCGTCCCTGCGGTGTCTTCTGGAGTGTGGGGGTGGGTGTCATCACTGCAGTGGGCAGGCGCTGTTTCGGTAACAGGTCCCAGGATTGTCTGTGCAACTCTGGTGGAGGGTCTGCTCACAGAGCTGCTGCGATGAGCTTGGGAGAGGACAGGAAAATCAAGCAGAGGAAGGGGCGGGCCAAGCAGCCACCAGAGGCCAGGAAACTGTGTTCCCACTGGGGATCCTTATGGCTGTGTTTGGCTTGTTTTCTTTTTTTAAATTAAAACGAGATACTACTGCTTTAAGAGGAAAGAGAACAACAACTGGAGAGAGAGCTTAAACGCTATTTGTCGACAGCTGATTTTACAGACGGGGAAGTTGAGGCTCCCCGCAAAGGGAAAAGATTTGCTTGAGAGACACAATGCTGGGTCCGCCCCATGTCAGATCTCCCTTGTGTCTCTGAATGAAGCTGGACCCAATTTTTTTTTTTAACTCTTTTGGGAATGAGGAGCCCTCAGGGGTTCCCGTGTAAGATTCTCATGGCCACTGTCACAGTATTCAACACAGAATACTGTGAATTTTCTCCAGGTCTCCTTTCCTCAAAGCTCAGCCGTGGTCCTCTCTGACCCCAGAGGATGGGATATTGAAACAGTGAAGTCTCTGGGTCAGTGTTGGCCTACTTTGGGAGGGTGGACTTCCATGGTGCAGCAGCCCTGGGCATGCCCACACTCTAGCCCGACAGGTGACACTGCTCTGGTGGCCAAAGCTGGCACTCTCCCCTTCCCTAGATGTTCCGTGCTGGGTTCCATGCTCCGGAGTATCAGATCAACTGGCCTGGGTTATGAGTTACTTGCCACCAAGAGGTTTGGAGGCTGAGCCACTCCAAGCAGTAAGTCTGCATTGGGCCAGGAACCTTCTGAGATCAGTGTACCCCTTCTCAGCGAGGTGCTTCTCAAGTGCTGCACCAGCGTGGGGGAGTCTGGGGAGCCGACTGGGGATGCCTGCGTGTAGCATCCAGGCAAGAGAATGAGTAGCTCCAAGTGTGGGCTGAGAATTCGGAAGATAGGAAGGTGAGGGATTTAGCTTTCAACCTTGAGTGATGGGCAGCAACTTTAACCATTTGTGGAGTCACAGACTCCTCTGTGGAGCTGATGAAGTAATACATTCTTTGCTCAGAACGGTGCACAGATACAGAATCATTGTAATAAAATTTTAAGCGTGTTCATGAATGCCTAGAGCTTCCCCAGAGACCCTATCAAAGAGGCTGGAGGTGGATGTGGTGAGAGGACTGGTGGAGAGAGAACAGGGGGCAGTGAGATGGGGTGGGTACGCTGGGGTAATCAAGGCGCAGTCAGTGAGGCGGGAGGGTGCCAAGGAGAGCTAAGTGAGCCACACGAAGCAAGGATGAGCCTCCAAGCCCTGTGGCCAGTGGGCTGAATGCCCCCTGGTGTGGAGCAGGCAGGGCATTAGGGCCAGGGGTGGCTGCCAGGGATACTGAGGCGGGGAGGTACTGGGTGGGTGAGCCTGGCACGAGCATCTTCTTCACGGAGCCCTGGGGGTGGCAGCCAGATTGTGGTGGGTTCACGGCATGTGGGAGGTGGGAAGGAGGCAGCGGATGTCGGACATTTGTTCTGGAAGTTTGGCAGCAAAGAGAAAGGGAAGAAGGAAGCAGCCCAAGCTGCCGGATCGAGAGAAATGTTCTTGGTTGTTTTATTTTGTGTGGGGGTGTGGGGTGGGGTTTTGGAAGAAGTAGCCAATGAAAGGAAGACCTAAATATTGTGAGGTGCCCAGATAGCCAGACCCAAAGGGATCCAGGGTGCAGGCATGTTTGGTGAGCGTGGCCTTCTCAAGAAGGGCACCATGAATCACAGCGGCAGATCCATGGGCCCCTCCTCGATTCCCAGGGAGGGTGGACAGGTTTCCCTTAGAGGGACCTGGTTCCACTCACAAATGTGCCCAGGATGAAGTAGGGCCAGGGCTCCTGGTCTCCCTCTTTCAAGTGGGGAAACTGAGACCTGGTAGGATAAGAAAGCTAGTAGTCAAGCTGGGTGAAGACTTGGTTCTTCTGACCGTCATCAAGTGCCTTGGTGCTGCACCGGCTACAGTGGGTCAACATTTCCGGATGCTGCAAGCCAGAGAAGGTGATGGGTCTCTGGTGGCTGGCAGTCTGCTGCGCCCAGGACATTGTGGCTGCCAGGAAGCCAGAAAGCAATTTCCCAGTGTGAATCTTGCTCTTCACAGCCCATTAGCATGTTTCCACATTCTCAGCCGGTGGACCCACTGTGGCTGGGCCCTACAGTGTCTGCAGACGGCTGGGTGAGACCTCCCGGCCTGCTCAACTCCTCCTGCACCGGCCCGGCTGCTCAGCCCGGGAAGCAGCCCTTCCCCTCCTCACCGAGGCCCCCACACAGCTCACTCCTTCCTTGAGTTTGGCAAACAAGGTCCATTTCATTTCTGATGATCTAGCTGCTCTCATCCTTTGCACGCAATGGTGTCCATACCAGGCTTTGTTTCCTGGGCGTTTACTATACTCCAGGGACTAGACTAAACTCACTACCGACTATTACCTCATTGAATCATTGGAGCAGCCGCACTGGGTGGGTACTCTTATCGGCCACATCTGATGGACCAGCAAACAGGCAGTGCAAGATGAAATAATTTGCTCTTAAGTGTGAAAGCACAATTTGAACTCTAGTTGGGCTGGTCCAGAAGTGCCCTCTCTCCCTCACTTAGATTGAGTTCTGACACGGGAGGCATTGCCTCTTACAGCTACTCAGGGGGAATAAAATTAAAATTCTGTTCTGCCATCCCACTGGCTGCGTGTCAAGTGCACTACAGCCGTATTAGCTGGCAGCTGCCGTGCTGGATGACATGGGACAGATCCATCATGGAACGTTTTCCGCACAGTGCTGGTCTGCAGCTTTGGAGCTAGAAAGACCTTTATGCACTTGGTCCTTGCCCCCACACCACCTCCTGTGCTGCTGATGGAGAAGCCGAGGCCCAGATGGGGACCCAGCCCACCCACACCCGAGACCTGGGATCCTGTCCCTCCAATCTGTCTGTCTGTCTGTCTCTCACATATCTACAGTCTGTGGCCCTCTTGCTCATATGGATACACACTTCCTGTCCCAGTGACATGAGCCAGCTTTGTCACGTTGATAGCCTCACAGTGTCACATACCTGAGGCCACGCCCAGCTGGTGAGAAATGCCTGGAGCCTGACACCCACCTTTTGCCCCCAGAAGCACACCTCATGCTTCCCGCTGTGCTCAGGATGCTGCCTGCCCTCCAGAGCCCAGGAACAGCTTTCCAGGCAGCCCAGGACCCCCTCACAGAGGGTCCTTGCCTGTGCTTTGGGCCACTCCCTCCCCGTACCTCCACCCATCCCACCTTGGCCTCCTTGCCACCCCCATGCTGTTCCCCAGCTCTTGCCTGCCCACACACCTGCTGGCCACCTGCTCAGCGCAGGCTACGGAAGAGCGGGCCAGTTTTTCTGTTTGCCAAGGCTGCTGGGCTGCGGCCACTAGCACACATAGGACAAGAATACAGAAATGTGGCTTTTAAAAACAGAGGAGGAAAACCGAAGAGGGGAGGGCTGGCAACTCTCTGCCCTTGTTCTCAGTTTTACCCCTCAATCTCCTCTGCACTTGTCTGCAGAGGAGATCCTGCTACAAGTAGAGAGCCTCCCTGGAGGCCTGAGACTGAGAAAGAGGGGCTCCCTGGGCCAGCCTTTCTTCACCTCATACCCCTGCTGCGTCCTGTACTCTGGGTGCAGGGTCCTGAGCAACGTGTTCTTTTTGTCTCCCAGTGAACCCAAGAGGTGGGTGCTGTTGTTGTGCTCTTACGCACGCGGAGAGGTAAAATGCCAAGTTTAACTTCATGAAATCAGCTCGGGGCAAGTCGGGATGGGACCACAGATCTTTGTGAGCACAGTGCGCTCGCTCTTGACCACTGTGCATCCAGGCTTCGGTGGAGTCAGGAGAAAAAGTTTGACTGACAAGAATTCTCTTGTCTGGGCTCACTAGGAATGTGCCTGTTTGCCTGAAGCCTTGGTCTCCCTGACAAATAGCTCAGAATTCAGTATTCACAGGGTTGCTGAGTGAGCAGCTCAAGGAGGAGCCCAGGGAGGAGCGGAGCTCTGAGGTGGCTTTGAGAAAGGCCTCCTTCTCAGCACCTGATGAGAGTGGGAGGTGACTGCTCCAGCACAAAATTATCGCATCTGAACTTATGCACAAAGATGTCCTTCAAGGGGCTCTGCAGCACCTGTGCAGCCGCCCTGCCCATGGCCTGGTTCCCTGGTTAGGGACCTCTGATGTACGTGAAAGTTCAAAGGCTTACGAGGAGCAGTAGAACAAGCACAGCTTCTCTTGTTTCAAAGACACAAATCTTGGCCCCAGCTCCTTGGGACAAAGCCCAGGTCCATAGGACCTGTCAGGGTTCCCAGCGCAGGGTCTCTGTGATGGCTCCCACCAGTGCCAACCCTGGGGGAGGCGAGATAAGTAGCAGGGCTTTCCTAAAAGGTAGACAGGGCAGGGCTGAGCTGGCTGGGAATCACCTGGAGAAGGGATTAAATTAAAAAGATTTTGGAGGCCCACACCCAGGAGTTTTGAATAGTAGGCCTGGGTGGGGTTTTGGAGTCTCTATTTTAAAAATATTCCCCAGGTAATTCTTTTGCTGCCGGTTTGATAATCATTGACTAAAAGTCTTTACCTAGAACAGTTTTTTTTCCTTAATGGAGAAATTATACCCATTCTTCCCTCTATCCCTCTACCTCTGCACCCCTCTACCTAACACTGAACCCCAGGTCTGGCCCTGCCGGGAGGTAGATACTGGTGAGTGGAGTGAGGCTCAGCCCTGCCATTAGCAACTCACAGCCTCCTCCTTCCCTACCTCTTCTCAGTGGAGGCTCGGACTCCTTCTAGACATGGCCAAGATGTGGCCACTTAAATGTTTTCTCTCCCCTCAGGGCTCTGGAGAGTCTTGGCCTCCAGATGAGCAGGGCTCATTCTCCTGCCTGTGCAAAACGGGCACCTTTTTGAGACCAGTTGTGCCCTACCACCCTGTCCCTGATACCCCGACTAAAAACCCACTTTCCTATCTTATTTCAGCTCTTCTCTCATTGCTTAAATACAGCTCCCACAAGTAACATGACAGAGGCCCAGTTGGTACCAGACACTGAGTCCCTGGTACCGGAGGCACAGAGAAAAAAGTAAAAATCCTGGCCCTGCACTCCTGAAACTCCTCGGCAGGGAGGGAGAGGCAAGATGTCTATAGCAGCCACCACCTTGGGCTTGATGGAATTGTGATATTTGGTCTTGTGCCTGGTTCTTGACACAGCTCTTAAAACCACTGTAATTTCCTAAGTGGTCAGGGCTGCCTGGAGCAGCTTTTTTCCCAATATTTGGTTGTTGCCTCTAGTTCCTGACACAGAGCTCCTAATTTCCTTGGAGTTTCCTGGGTAATAAGATATCTTTGTTCCAACAAGATGACAGGTGGTGGGCTCTAAGACAGACCCTGGTGACCAAGAAGCCCAAGTCATGATTAGGAGTTTGGAGTGTTCAGCCCCACAGCCATTCTGAGGCAGATGGAGTATGGGAATTGAGTTCATAGTCGACTATGCCTACATGATGAAATCTCCACAAAGATCTCAAAAGTATGGAGTCTGGAGAAGTTCCGGGCTGGTGAACACCTTCATCCAGGTGGCAGGAGGTGGCACATCCCAGAGCCAGAGGACAAAAGCTCCTGTTCTCAGAACACTTCCAGGCCTTGACCTAGGTACCTCTTCATCAGCCGGGCATCTAAATCCTTAATCATGTCCTTCATTGTGTAATAAAGCAGCAAATATAAATGGATGTTTTCTTGAGCTCTGTGAGCCACTGTAGAATGTTCTCGAACCTGAGGAGGGAGTCATGGACACTCCCAATTGCTAGCCATGTTGGACAGAAATGTAACTTGGGAATCCACTGTTGCAGCATCTGAAGTAAAGGGACTGAATGGAGCCCTCAACCTGCGGGTCTGCACTCAGAGTAGGTGGAATTGTGATTGAGTGGTAGGTTACGAAACTGGTGTCCAGAGAGTAGAACTCATTGGTGTGAAGGAAGCCACCTAGATTTGGTGGCCAGGTGCATTATGGGTTGATTAAAGGAAAATGAGTTTTTCCTACACAGAGGTCTCTGGGACCATAAAGAAAGTGCCACATTGGAGGGGCAGCATCTCGGGAGCTAGATGGGATCACGTTGCTTTCCTGCTGGCTGTGGACAGGTGGAACTGTACACCCCTGGGAGCGCCCATTGCTGTGAAAGCTGTCCCCTCAGTTTATGCGTGAATTTTTGGCTCCAGCTTTCCTGTAAGGTCATAGTTCATGGTCTCTAGTCTTCATCCCAGGATTTTCTTCCCCAGATTCCTGTACAGTTTTCCTGCTGCTTACTTCCTGCCCCTTGGCCGTGGAGTCAGTGACAGCGTGCCCGAGGGTGTATGTAGCACAGCCATCTACGCCAGCCTGCAGCTTCCTCGGTGCCTGCTAGCAACCTCCCCGAGCTCAGAGCTCAGAGGCTATGTTGGGGTGTGGTCAGGTTGGAGCCTGAGCAGGGCTTGACACACAGGAATTGCATTCGTGGCTCACTAGTGTGAAAGTCAGGAACCCAGGAGCATAAACTTTTTGAGTCCTAGATACAGTCATGCCTGTAACTTGCAGAGCGATCTACACTGAACTACAGTGGAGGGTCTTGATCCCACTCCAGACATAAGCAATCAGAATTGCTCTTTAGCAAGTAATCCAGACAATTCCCATGAACATTACTATTTGGGAAACCTGTCCAGGAGACTTTCTTCTCACTCTCAGCACTACTGGTTAGGGCAGTAATGTTGATGAGTATGAAGTCGGTTCTCTTAGGAGCCGCTTCCATCACACAAGAAGTCAGACAACATGGCCTTTGTGGAAAAGAATGCAAGATGACAGCTCAGCTCCAGGTCAAGCTCTCAGACTGGCTTTGTTTGGCTTCATGCTCATATTCTTTTGGAATAAGGCACCATTGTTTAAAAGTTGGGAAGTGTTTTAGACTTCTAGCTTTGAAAAATTGAATGAGGTGGGAATAAGCCCTGTTCCACGTGACAACAGCAATCAGTTTCCTGCTCTGATCTCTGAAACTCATAACCTTGCCCCAAGTTCTCTGGTCACTAATACTTTGAGGATAAAAGACACAGGAGGCTCTTAAAACACCTAAACAGATGCTCAGCCTTCTAATATTACAATTAAAAATGAAATATACACCGAGCTATCATTTCCTGCCTCTCTAACTAGCAAATATAATGCACTGTATTGATAAGGGCAGAGGAAACGAGTTCTTCCTCACACCTGTGGGAAATTAAGGTGGTACAATCTCTAAGATGCTCAATTTCATTGTCTATCAAAATTGCCATATACCACCTACTCCTTGACCAAAACATACCAGTGCTAGGAATTATCCCACAGACATGTGCACTCGTGTGAAATGTAATTCCAGTGCACATGTACAAGTTCAGGCACTGAAGCTCTGTTTGTAATAGCGACAGACTGGAACTAACCCAATTGCCCTTCAATAGGGGACGGGCTAGATAAAGCACGGGCCAGCTGTACAGTTGCACATTATGTAACAAAGTACTTCACATTATGATATGACAAAGGGCTTCCAAAATATATCACTAACTGAACAAAGCAGGAAGAGAACAGCGTGCCAAGCCCAGTGCCATTTGCATGGTGGAGAGTACAGTATCTGTGGAGAGATGTGCAAGGACCAGACAACGGTGACCTTCTCTGAAGAGGAGATCTAGGAGGCCAGTGGACATGAGTGGAAGGAAGTCTTTCACTATCTGGACTTTCAAATCCTTTGAACTTTGAGCCATGTTGATGTGTTACCTACTCAGAGTTAAAAAACCAAAGGCTTTTGGAGATCTGGAGTCTATGGTTCTAACATGACAGAACTCCATTGCTTTTGCAGTTTAGTAAGTTTAACTTTGATGAGTTCAGAGGTTCATCTTGCAGGAGGCCAAGTCTCTAGGTCTGTCTCTGGGTCTCTGTAGCACGACTGTCCTGAGTTGGGACACAGCAGCCCGCTTAAACTGGAGCAGCTCCAAAGGAGGCTCCTGCCTTAGCCTGGCACAGCTGCATGGCCTCTGGCGTTTCCCAGGATGCAGCCATGGGTTCTCACTCACCTTATCTTCTCTGCCCTCCCAGGGGAGCCTTCTCAGTCGTGCGCAGGTGTGTGAAGGTGCTGGCTGGACAGGAGTATGCTGCCAAGATCATCAACACCAAGAAGCTCTCAGCCAGAGGTAGGTGCCGGGCCCAACTTGGCCCACAGCCAGAATTGCCTTCCCTTCCTCCCTCTGACTCTGGGCTCAGGACCCAGATTGAGTCTGTGCCCCTGGGGATGCTAATGCGGTTAGTGACCTTTTTCCTGAGGGTGTCATGAGAATTGACCTCCCTCATCCCCTCAGGGAAACCTAGGCTGGAGCCCACAGCCTCAAAAAGACTGGCCAAGCTCTCTGCTTGTGCAGCCAAGGCGTCAGATGGAACTTCTTCCCCCCACCCTTCTGTTGTGACCCTTCTGTCTCGGTGGCAGACTTTGCACTTGCCACGTCCTGTGCAAATGTCTAACCTGCAGCCCCTCTGGTCTGTTCCTCAGATCCCCTGGTCTGAGGAGGTCTTCCGTCTTCTCTCTGTTTCCTTCCTGGCTTTCCCTTGCCCTTGCATTATGTGATTTGCTGGTTGGCTCCTTGTTTAACTTCTGTGTCCCTTCTTCACTGAACTGCAAGCAAGAGGGCAGGTTTCGTCTGCAGCCCTGTCCTCTGCGTGTGGGACAGAGCCCTTACCATGTGCTCAGATGGCATCGTGTGAACTGCTGGCGTATTCCTCTTTGACTGCAGCAGCTGTCTCCAGTCCCTGAACGGGTGCTCTGGGGTGTGACCTGGGTTTTGGAAATGATACCCAGCGAATTCTGATTTGCAGAGATGTTTGGAGGCCTTACGTGGCATGGTGATCCTAGGACCTTGAGTGGTTCTGGGCCCACAATATCAGCATCTGGGGAGAGTGTTAAAAATGCAGTGTATCGGGTACCTCTCCAAGCCTAAAAAACCCAAGTCTGCATTTTATCAAGATGCCCAGGTGAGCCAAATGGGCATTAAATACCCACAGGACTCCTTGCCATTAGTGTGTGCAGGGCAGTGATGGTGCTGACCGTATCAGTGTGTTGGAGAGAAGTATCTCTGGAGACGCCAGGTGAGACAGTGTATTGGCTGCCTTCGGGATGGTGAGGTGATGGGGAAGTTCTGCTGGGTGAAATGGCAGACATGGTGTGTGGGCAGACATGGTGTCCAGGTGTTGGACAGCTACGGCTACATCTGGGCCAGGGCCCAGCAGGTAGAGGGGCCCGGGGGTCCCACATCTATTGGAACAGGACATGCCCGCTGTTCCCCACATGCCTCTCAGCAAGTCCTGTGTCGGACTGCGTGCTGCTGCTGTCTTTCACCTCTCTGGCTTAGTGTGGCTGGGAGCACAGCATCCTCTCCTGGTGTCCTGCAGGGAGAACAGGCTCTGCATGGGGGAGGCTGCGGTAGGGGGTCTCTGAAGGCCCAGGGCCCTCACACGGCACTGTCAGGATAAAAAGGCCAGACCTGTGGAAGGTTCAGAGCTACATCCAGTGGTGTGAGCCACGTGGGCAGGAAGGCCTGCAGGAGTACTGTCTCATGTCCCCAGGCTGGGATTAGTTTGTCACTGCTGTATGACTACTAGCAATCTTGTGCCAGTCTGTGCTCGGGGTCTCTAGTGATTATGGGAGGTGTCCCAGGGTCTGGGATACAGTGGAGGGCGGGCAGCAGGACCAGAGTCATGACTTGGTGGTGTCACTGAGGGTGCCCAATGGAGGTCTCCCTGGATGTGCAGGGTCTTGGGCCAGTTTATCACAGTCTCGGGGGCACATCTACAAACACAGCCATGCACATTCACACACATGTACATGCACAAACACATGTGTGCATGCGCACATGCACACACATGCACACTGGCTGGCCAGGAGACAGCGGTGCACGGGGAGTGGAGTTTGCTTCCCTTTGGGACGTTGACTAAGCACCCAGGACACTGTGGTCCTGACTACAGCAGGCAGTTATCGCCCAAGCCCTGCTCTGCCCTCTGTTGAGTCTCGGAGGACGATGCCCAGGCCTGTGTGAGTGTGTGGGATAAGGGTGGGGCCCGCCATCAGGGAACATTCTGGAAGAAGTCTGCTGACTGCTCGCTGCACTTTTCCCCCTCGGGAAGGAGGAGCAGAGCTTCTTTTAGCAGGTTTCTTTGTTTGCCACGCATGGAGCCTCCAGGGGGGCTTAATGCAGAATATTTGGCAAGGCACTCTAAACATCTCCTGCTGCCACTCTTGGGTGACTTCCAGCAGCTCACACCGGGGACTTGTGCCCTCCCAGGTCTCCTGTGCACCCCTCCCATGGAGCTGTGGCTTCTCTGTCCAGCCTCTTTCAGCAAGTGGTTCCCAAATCCGAGAAATACTTTTGTGTGCATTTTAAAATTATTATTTTTTTTTTTTTAGTACTGATCTTTCAAAGAAACCATCAAGAAGTGGAATGAAAAGTAAAAATTTTGCTTGTCCCAATCTCTGCCAAATCCTCACAGGGGTCTTTTTTAAAAAGTAGCTGCCTGCGTTGCAACCCTGAGGGTTGGCTTGAGCTCCTGCATTGTCACAACCCCGTGGTGTAGACAGCAAGTGTGGCTGGGTCTCAGGACCATCCCTGCCAGGTCCCCTCCACGCCTCAGCCCTGTCCTTCCCAACGCCTGGGGACCGTGACCTCCACAGGCTCTGGGCTTCACCCAAATGCCGAGGGACCGTCCTAGGCTCCCTGGCTTCTGTTCTTGGGGTGCTGGCTGGGAGTGTGCCAGGGGTGCATCCAGGCTGTGCCTGAGCCCCATTCAGGACCCTGCGAGGGAGCCCTGTTCCCATCCACCCTCACACCCTTGCCTGGCATCTCGGTCTTTGGGATTATTTCTCCAGCTGCCCAGGACCGAGCCCTATTGGTCCTGTGGATGAAGGGGACGTTTTTTGTGCTCAGACCTGAGGTCTCTTGTCTCCCCTGGCTCCTGGGCCTCTTGCCTGCTGGGGCTCAGCCCCTGTGGAGGCAGAGTGCTGCCAGTCTATGTGACTGCACTTCCTTCTGGGATCGAACTGCTCTGCCAATCTGGGACCTTACTCCAGAGCACCCACTAACTAACATCTACATGCTGCGGGTGACACAACCGCAGGGAGGGTAAAAGCTGCCCAAGATATCATCGTGGGCCTTGGAGACAACACCCCCAGGTACCCAGCAGGAAGCTGGAGACGCAGCTTCCCGAGGCTCTCCACTGTGGGACTTGTTAAGCTGGATGGGTTGAGTTACCCACTAACGAATCATTAGAATGGGAGGCGCATAGCGTAGTAATTATGGACATGGGTTGAAATCCTGAATTTGTTTGAATTTGTTTGCACGGGGGCTTAAGACAAGATCCTTAGCAGCTCTGTGCTAGGTCCTGGGACCGCGGCAGTGACCCACAGAAAAGACTTTATTCTCAATGTGCCAGCTTTTTAGGAAATGAGATTACAGAGAGCATTAGACACATAAATAAGCTGAATAGTTTCAAGCAGTGGTGAGTACTGTAAAGAAAATAAAACAAGGTAATGGGAAAGTGATGGAACAGGAGGGATGCTCTTGGAAAAGCAGCCAGGGAAGCTCTCCAAGAGGGGATATTGTGCTGAGTCTGCCTGATGAGGAGTCAGCAACCAGGAGAAGACTCAGCGGCAGAGCACTCTGGGCAAAAGGCATGGTAGGTGCTAAGGCCCTGAGGCAGAAAGCAAGCTACAGTTGCTTGACCTTCCTGGCAGAGACGAGGGAGGGTGCTGCAAGGTCTTGAGTATGAAACTGGATTTATAGTAAGTACACCAGAAAGCTGTGGGACAGTTCAATACCAGGGAGAAACAAGATCTAATTTGTATTTTAGCAAGAGCTTTTTGGCTGCTGAGGACAATTGGCTGGGGTGGGGGTGGGAGTTCTCATAGTTAAAAGTTTGATTTTGATGAAGGAACTACCCCTTGATCCCTGGCCTCAGTTTATCTATTTACATTAAACAGCAAGACCTCTAGGTCAAGGAAAACATGGTCCCCGTGTGTCTTGATATGCTCTGTACATTAGAAAATGAAAACCTTGTCACAGAATTACAAAAGTATCCTATAGTATATATGTTTACATTTAACAAATCAATGCTTTTATCAACAAAATTTACAACATAGGGCAACTGTACACTGCATAAGGCGATTACAGGATTTACATTTCCCAGCGTTTCTGGCAAGAAGGTCTGGTCACCAGATACCAGTTCAAAGTCGTATGACCAACATTTTCTTTTGGTCCTCTTAGTGGAACTTTGTTTCCGAGTGACTTCACAAGGAGGAAATATCAAAATTCCAGATTTGAAGTCCCACTCTCTGAACATGTAGCCTGGGCCTAAGGCCTCCTGTCCCCTCAGATGGGCGTGGCCTTGAGCTACTCGGTTTCCGGGTTTTCTGAGGGAGGAATGGGGCAGGGCAAAGGGTGCGTGGCAAGGAGGGGGTCCAGTCTTCCTCAGCTCACTGAGGGTCTCCAAGCATCTCTAGGTGAAGATCCCTCTTTTGCCCAGGACCAGTATCCCCTGCCCTGTGGACATGGATTGAGTCTTGGAGGGTGGGTAGCCAGGAGGACATCCCACTATTTGGCCTTCCTCTCCTTCCCTGCCTGCAGCTGGCCCACCCCTGAGGAGGTGAGTCTGCAGAAATAGCACTGGGTTTAATTGCTTTGCTTATGGTAAAACCCTGTTGCAGACTTGGTCTTTGCTTCTGCTGCCGGCTGGGGACAGCCAGTGATTGCTCTAATGGACGGGACAGAGGAAAGGGGAGCTGAGTACCCAGGGAAGAGGCTCCGACTATCTCCATCCTTAGTGTCTTGTGGTGCCTGTAGTCACTCAGTGACTGAAGTTCTAGTCCTGGCACGGTGTCTAAGTGTTTGGGTGTGTCCCCATCTGTGGGTCCTAGTTTTCCTACAGTGGGTTGAGGCAGGCGGAAGAGGTTAGAAGTCGGAGCCTGAGAAAGTGTAGTGCAGGGTTTAATGGCTCTGGAGTCTGACTGCTGGGGGAGAGGGTGGCTCCACAATCACCAAGGGTGTGACTCTGGGCTGGGTGCCACTGCTCTGAATATCTGGCGTGGCTCTCTCTGAGGGCTGTCATGGAGGCTGGAAGGCCTCTGGAGCACTCTGCGCAATTTGTGACACACAATCCACACAGGTCAAGCATCCCTAATCCGAAGTCCAAAACACTCCCAACCTCCTAAATTTGAGATTGCTGCAGGAAACTCTTTCATGCACAAAACTATTAACAAATATTGGAAAAAATTACCTTCAGGCTATGTGTGTAATCGTTCATGAAATGTAAGCAAATTCTGTGGTTAAACTTGAGTCCCATCACTAAGATATCTCACTATATGTGTGTAAATATTCCAAGCTCTGAAAAAATCTGAAAGACACTTCTGGTCCCAAGCATTTCACATAGAGGATCCTTAAGTGGTTTTTTTTTTGGGGGGGGGGGTTGGTACCGGGGATCGAACTCTTGACCTCACTCTTGCCAGGCAGGCACTTATGCTGCTGAGCTAAATCCCCAGCCCCGAATTTACATAGAGGATACGCAGAGGATGCTACATTCTACCTGTGCTAGTGCTCTCTCTTTAACTGTTTTGTTTTTAAAATTAAGGCATCAGCTGCTAAACTGTGAGAAAAGCATCATACAGGGAGTTGGGAAATGCATTTTCGATTCCAAGTCTGCCACCAAGGAGGCCTTGAGTTGCTCAGCTTGTGAAAGGGACAGTGGTGCTCATGGCCCAGGGTGGCAGGAAGTGCTGTGTGGTGTGAGTCTGACTGTTCCCAGAACTCAGGAAGCAGAGACCACAGGACTGATCCCGAACTGGGCCACTCTCCCAGGAGTAGGGGGAGACCGAGGGTCTTGTCAGAGGTCCTGGAAGGCAAGCGTGATAGTGCTGGGTCACCCTTGAGGCTGCCTCGAATGCAGATTACCCTGCAGGTTCTCTGCTGGCTGGTCCCTGGTCGCAGAGTTCTCTGAAAGGGAGGTGGCTTCTGGGGATAGCACAGCTCTTCTGGAGAGATCCGTCACTCCCTCAGGAAGTCTACCCATTCAATCACTTGTTCTTTCATTCCACTGTTTCTTGAATACCTACTGTCTGCCAGGCAGTCAGGAAGATGCGAGGCCCTTAAGGGAGTGGATGTGCTCAAGAGAGGCGCCTGAGAGCGCAGAGCAGGGCCCACCAGGCTGCTGAGGGGTAGGAATGAGTGATGGCTGGCAACTGACAGCTAAAAGACTGAGCTGTGTCCCACACGGAGACTGAGGGGGCAGAGCATGAGTGCAGAGCAGTGGCACCAGCAGTGCTGGTTGGCTGGCGGGTGGGCCTGGAGATGGGCCTGGAGGAGGCACAGCAGGGGCCAGGCTGGACTGTCCCAGCTGGGGCCTTATCACATGGCAAGGAGCCCTGGACACTGAGGCCCAAGGTGGTGGGGGGACTGGCCTAGCAGCTTTGGCCTCCCCGGGGAAGTTGAGGCCATGGGGAGGTCCAGGGGAGGCTGCAGTGGCTTCTCCCTGGAACTCCCCTGAGCGTTTGTGTTTCAGACCATCAGAAGCTGGAGCGTGAGGCCCGCATCTGCCGCCTGCTGAAGCACCCCAACATCGGTGAGGCCTGGGGGTAGGGAGAGTGTGTCAGGCAGGGGTCCTGGTGCTGGTGGGGGGTGGGGAGAGCAGCTGCTCTCTTCTCTGGGGTGGGAGGCAGTAGCGGTGGGAAGGGGGCATCCCTGATGTTTTCCATATTCTCAGCTTGCTTCAGGGGAAGGCGAAAAAGGGGCCCTTCTTCCCACCCCACACTGCCAGCAGCCTCCTTCAGAACGGCTGCTTCAGGAAAACTCCTGCAGCTCAGAGGCAGATCAAAATAGGCCAGGAGGGGAAGCTTGGCCTTGCCCTGTGTGGCCCACACCACACCTACTCTATGTTGAGCCAGCCAGAATCAAGACACAACTCAGCCTCGGCCCCAACTCAGACCTATTGCAGGCTGCCTGGAGAGGTGGAGCCCAGGGTGGGAGGAGGCACACGAGGACCTGCGCTCAGGAAACATCCGGCACTGGTGGACCCACTCCCCCAACTCCTGTGCAACCAGGGGGCACACTCTTGGCAATCAGGGCTCTGCGTCATGGAGGGAGGAGTTCAGCTTTTAGATCCAGGTCTGCAGGAACGGCTGTGTGACCTTGGGTAGGCACACTTACTTCTCTGAGCCACTTTCCCCCACCTTCACTTAAAGAGGGCTGTCCGGACCAGTGCGTATCTTTTTCCAATCAACTGGGTATTTCACAAAAAGGCAGCTTCTGATGGAACTGGTCTGGGATGGAGCCTGAGGTTTTGCAGTTGTCATGGCTTCGAGATGAGGCCAAGGCTTCTGACTTGGAGGAGCAAGGTCTACTCACTATCTAAAGACGGCGCCAATTCCCACAGCTGCCGTGCCTTCTCTTCAGGGCAAAGAGCGTCTATCTCCCCATGCCCAGGACCCCAAGGGTTAACTCTCCTGCAGGGAGAAGCAGCACCATCTGCTATTTATACCCAGAAAAAGCCCCTGCCTCCCTGCTTAGCAGCAGCCAGAGGAACAGAAGGGTGGAGAAGAGAGGCGGGCCAGCTAGGGCAGAGAGGGCCAGCTAGGGCAGAGAGGGCCAGCAAGGTGTGGCTCAGGAGGAGCCGGCTGGACCTGCCCTGACTTGCTATGTTCCTTCCTGACCATCAGCCCCACCCCCAGCTGGGTGAGGGAGGGGCTGGAGCCATCTCTGACTGGTAGCCTCTTGGTTCTCTTGGAGGCTATCAGCCTGGGAGGAAGGAGGCTGGTTAGTCGTGTGCACAGGTTCCTCTGTGTGTGTGTGTGTGTGTGTGTGTGTGTGTGTGTGTGTGTGTGTGTGTTGCTACTCAGTAGCAGCTGGCTCAGGTCAATTCTGCCTCTTCTCTTTGTGCCTCCTTCTCACTCTCAGCTGTAATGGGAGAATAAGTTATGAGCTCTGGAGCAGACAGAACACAGCTCAAACCTTGAATTTGTTGCTTCAGTGCTGTGTGACCCCGAACACACTGCTTGACCACTCTGAAGCTCAGTTATCTCTGGAGAATGTGAACGATGTCTGCCTCACAGGACATGACGATTAAGTAGAGCACAGCACGAAGACAGGCGTCAGGCCAGTGTTTACGTCACTGACCTGTCCCCTCGCCCCTGTCCTGCACCTTCCCAAAGAAGACATCCTCTTGCCTAGAGCTCTGTAAGACTATCCCTGCCCTGAGCCACTAAGACTGTTGATTATTGGTGGCAACCACGACACCAGGCCGGCTAAGAGCCTGGTTTTTGAGGTCAGACACCAGGGCCGTGCGGAGGCGCCGAGCCCCAGTGTGGAGGAGGTGTTTGAGCGGGGGCAGACTGTGCCTCCCTGAACCTCCGTCTTCTCCATGACATGGGGAGGGGCAGTCCCAGCTTGTAGGACTGTTGGGAGGGTTGAGGGACAGTGTAAACATCTTCCTGAGGAAGTGCAGAGGCTTGCACGTGGGTGCAAAGCCGCAAGGTGAGTCCGTGCCTCGAGAGACTGACTGGCTGCTAGGCTGCCTCCTGGTCAAATTCAGATACGCCCCTGTGTCCTGGCCCTGCCCCCGGGTCCTGGCTCGGCACAGATGGGTCCAGCATTTGCCTCCCAGCTCCTGCCTGGGGAGGATGGTACTTACTCTCTACCATCACCACCTGCAGTCAGGCACAGCCCCAAAAGCCACCCCAAGGGTGCAGAGAACTTGGACTGTGCTGGGACGACCTAAGAGCTGAGTGGCATGGGGTGGAAAAGGAAAGCACAGCTGGTCAAAGGCGCAGGGTGGTGATGTCTTCATTAATGATTCTTAGCACCAGGACTGAGCTGAATGCTTCACAAGCATCATCACTTTAGTTTCCCATATAATCCCAATTGCATTAGAACAACTCTAAGGAATAGAGGGTCAGAGAGGTTAAGACATTGGCCCAAAGTTGCACAGCTTGTAAAAGGTGGATCTGGGAGGTGAACCCCGTAAGTCTGATTCCAGAACCCATGTGGATTCCATTTAGTTTCCCAAGCAGACATCAAGAGTGTGGTGGTCTGAGGCACATAGGTAAAGGAGCAAGTACTATCCTTCAACTTTTGTGGCAGAAGTATCAACCACTGGAAATATGGCAGGAATGTCAGACATCAGTAACTCAAACTAGGTTACAGATTTATCTGTTCTATGACAATATTTTAAAAAGTGAAGTGGTCATGCAATGCTGTGGACATAAGCAGGCCAGTGACTCCCCTGGGAGAAGGACTGCCGCTGTAGCCGGTGGTCTTGATTCCTGCCCTTGCTCCTGGGCTCTGGCAGCTGTGTTCTGCAGAGAGCCCCGTGAGGGGAGGGAGCTGCGCATGCGTCCTGCACTGCAGGAAGTCCTGTGTCCTGTACCACAAGATGTGAGTCCACCACTCTAAGCAACTGAGGCCAGCTCCAGTGCTGTTGTGCAGGTGGTTCACTGCTTGCGTGGGCGCTGAAACCCAGCATATGTGCCCCTTGCCCATGGTTCAGAGAGGCAGTCCTTTATAGCAACACAAAGAAAACCTTCCCGAGTTTTGCCCACTTTTCTAAGCCCTGAGGCCTTCCCTACAGGGGCCGAGTCTGAGCCCTCATCCTCTTGGGACTCCTAAAAAAGGGCCATTGACCCAATCTTGAAGGTCCTTTTGGAGTTGATTCTGACTGCAGTGTGGCTTCTCAGAGCTTCTCACACACAGGCCAGGGAAGTCAGGACCACTTCCAGCCAGTATAGACAGGAAGGGTCTGCTCCCCAAGAGTCCACATGGAGGAAGAAAGGGAGTCTTTAAAAATGTTTTTAATTTTTTTTTGTCTTTTTGAGACAGAGTCTTGCTTTGCAGTTTAGGCTGGGCTTGAGCTCCCAGCAATCCTCCTGCCTCAGCTCCCCAAGTACTGGGATGACAGGTGTGTGCCACCACACCTGGCAGGAAAACAGTCTTTTGACAACTCTAATTTGACACAGTAACAACATAAGCTTACTGCAGATCAATGAGGAGACAAAGAGTTTGTCTCCTGTAAACTCCTCACCTAGAACTAACATCTAATGAAACCCGTTTCTACGTGATCTGCAGTCCATGGCCCTCTCAAATACACCTGTGCATTTACCTCAGCTCAGCTTCCTTCGAGGCAGAGCCTGAGACAGGCATTCAGGTGCTGTGAGCAGTTAGCTGTCCTGGCAGCTGGGGATTGGACGCATCACTTACCAAAGGGGACCTTGGCAGGGCACTGACATAAGGTTGCTGGGTCCTGCAAACCAAACATAGTTACATAAGCGGGTATGTTTAGGAAGCCAAGCCTACATTCATTTGGAATGCACTGAAAATTATGGCAGATTAATAGCTGGGGGATTGGATAGAAGCGTGGTAAGGCGATGACAGGAGACCGCTAATGATAGAGTCCAAGTAGCGGTACATGGGTGTTCATCTAATTTAGGTTTGATTTTTATTAAAAAACAGTGTTGATAAAATAAAGTGGGTTTGTACTACATGTACTCTCAAGGTTTTCTTAAACATCTTCTGATTATTATTCACCAGTTCGTATCATCACTTAAGAGTGTCTTAGGGGTTTAGTTTTAACCTGTGCCCTGTCATCTCTGGTGTCCATCTCCTGTCCCCGAAGGTGCTCACTCAGGGTATTTGACACCTGCCTCTCTGCCCATCCTGCATGTTTTACTTAAAATACGAGAGCCATGAACAACTTGGGAGACTCAGTACTGAGGCACGGATATATAAACCAAGGAAAAATTCAGTAGTACTAAGGCTTATAGTGAAAAACTGGGTCTTCTCCATGTTCTAGCTCCCCAACCTCCTACCCAGAGGCACCCCAATGCCCATTTCTCTATATTCTTCCAGAGAGACTTATGCCATTTATAAATTTAAATGCACCCTTTAGAAAAGAACTACGCATACTGGTTTTCACTTTGCTTTTTCTGCTAAACAACATGATTTGGAGATGATTCCGAACCAGTGGATGCATAACTGCCGCATTATTTTAACAGCTGTGTAATTTTCCATTGTGCGGATGGATCACAGCCCTCCGAGTCAGCTTCCCTCTGTGGACATTTTTAGGTTGTGCCGCAGGGAATGATGTGAGCCCTGTCCTGTGACAATTTGCCCTTGGCTGACAAGGTGAGGGCCCCCAGAGTCAGCCTCAGCCCTCAGGCTTTTCTTTCTGAGAGCTCAGGGGAAATTTTGGGAGCTCTGGATTCTTGGGAGCCTGGCCTCTGAGCTTGGTAAATGAGCTGTGAGGAGATGACAGCTGCCTAGCAGCCAGAGCTCCAGGACTGCCGCCACTGGCCACCTCCGGCCTCCATGACCCCATTAGCTCCTCAGACTGGAGGCAGAGCAGAGCTCTCGGCTCAGGGCCGCACTGAAGGGGCACTGACTGTGCCCAGTGGGACTCTCATACTACGGCTGCAGGTCCGACAGTGTCATTCCCATGGTCCAGGCAAGGAAAGAGAGGCCCAGAAAGACGTAAGAACCTGCCCAGAAGTCACACAGCCAGTCTGCTGCAGGGTTTGGAGTTATAGGCTCTTTGTGTGGCCAGCAACAAAACTGTGGGCTGTTGAAAGGGGACCAAACAGGAATGTTTAGTTTTATGCACAGAGCTCTTTCACAGCCTGGGGTCTGTGAATGCTAGACAGGGTGAGCCCTTTGCATCTGAGTTTGTCAAAGCGCCTGGTGCCAAGTTTGTGCTCTGAGACTGGGAAATTGGGATGCTGACCATGGGAGGAGTCAGCGGGATGGTGGGGGTGGGGTGCGGGGAGGTCAGGGATAACCAGCTGCCTCCCCCCTCCCACAGTCCGGCTCCACGACAGCATCTCCGAGGAGGGACACCATTACCTGATCTTCGACCTGTGAGTCGGGCCCCACCCTGGGATATGCCAAGGGTGTCGGGGTGTGTGGACAGGATGAGCTCCCTGGGCCTGTTGCCTCTGGGGGCCCAAATGCCTCCCTCATCTGCCTAGAGTTCCCCGACATTTGACATGCCCAGGTCTGCCACCTAAGCCACACCAGCTTCTTTTCCTGCTGAAACCACCACACCCTTTTGACCGTCATCAGATTCGTTCCTCTTCTGTTTGCTACGCTCATATGGGGAGAGACTGGGCTTCCTTTTGCAATCTGTTTAATTTGCCTGCAGTGACAGAATGAGGGGCACGGGTGGTTCCTGGGCAGGTGGTGGGGAAGCACTGGTCTCGTCTGTGAGACCCAGCCGGGGATGTTCAGAACCGGGCCATGTGAGCTGAGGGCAGCGGTGTATGGAAAACCTCTGCACTCTCCACTTGATTTTCCCGTGAACCCAAAGGTACTCTAAAAAGAGAGAAAAAGTAAGTCCATCAAACAAAGAGCAAACAAAAACAAACCAAGCAAAACCAAATAGCTGTTGGGCTCCCAAAAGCTGGGCGCGGCATTGTGATCTGAGGTTCCCCACACCAAGAAGAGCCCAACTGCAGAGAAAGGCAAGGATGGGGTGTGGGGTGTCAGTGAAGGAAGGGTTGCAGGAAGAGGGGTGGGGTTGGCAGTGGGGACACCCCAGTGGCCCTGCCTACCTCTTTTGGGGCTGAGGTTCTGTGATCCTTGGGCTCCAACCTCAGCTTGCTGGAGACTCCTTCAAGCAGGCTGGCACCTGGGCCTCTGTGGGAGGGTGACTCAATGCCTGTCTCCCCAGAGTCACTGGTGGGGAGCTGTTTGAAGACATCGTGGCCCGGGAGTATTACAGTGAGGCAGACGCCAGGTGAGTGCCAGGTGCGGCTGGTGGTGTGCTCTGAGCAGGGCCCAGCTGACTGCCGTGGGCTGCCTAGGAAGTCTTGCCCTCAGCTGCGACCCTCCCTCTCTGTCCGCAGTCACTGCATCCAGCAGATCCTGGAGGCCGTGCTGCACTGCCACCAGATGGGCGTGGTACACCGGGACCTGAAGGTGAGCAAGTCTTGTGGTGCAGCCCTGGGACCTGCCACCTGGAGCCCCTGCCTTCTGCATTTCCTGCCACCCACAGAGCCGGATGGCACCAGAATCCCCTTAATTTTCAGAGTTAGGTGGGTGGGAATATTTTCCCCAACTGTCAGGTGAGGAAACTGAGCTCAGGAAGGCAGAGTGACTGGGTTTGGGTCCCAGATCTCTCAGCTTCCAGCCCCAGCTACTCTATCCTGGCCTGGCAGAGTGCGGGCTGTCCTTGAGAGGTGGGAAAGGAGGCAGGGCGCCTCTGTGTTCCATCCGGGCAACATGCTCTCCAACTACTTGGCCTTGACTGCCTTGACCTCCCTGCACCTCGACTTCCTTACAGCAGTGGTTACCATGGCAACCCCAGCTTCTAGGGCAGCTGTCAAGTGAGATAGCACAGCGCCTGGGGTACAGAAGCACTGTTCATCTTGTTCCGGGTCTCTGTCAGGCAGCAGAAAAGAAAACTAGGACCTGGGGCCCTCTGAGTCCTCCCTTTTCTCCCCTGAAGAAGGAGATGCATAGGACCAAGCCATCTAGGGCTGGCCCAGGCCTCACAGCCTTGCTGTCCGCAGACTTCATGGAGCTTTTGTGCTGGACCTCACAGCTCAGGTCATCCTCGTTTTGCAGAACAAGGAACTGTGAAGGCTGAAAGAATCCAAGGAATTTGTCCAAAGACAAGCATTTCCATGTGCTGGAGCAAGGAGGGGGAGTCCTGGTCTTCTAACCTAAGACCTGTGACCTTGAAGTCCAATGCCAACAAGCCACTTAATCTAGTTCCTACCTTTGCAGCAGTCTTTTTTAGGGTGACACTGCTTTTGGACCTTTGGTGACAATGAGCTCACGTTCTGTGGGGTGTCACCCTAGCACCACAGGGGAATACTCACCCATGAGAGATTTTCCTTGAATCACATTCAGAACCACCCAAGGCCAACCTTCCAGCTCAGAAGGGCTCTAGAGGGACTTGGGCAGCTTGGTAGGCAGTCCCACATCTTTGGCAGCTCTGGTCCCCATTCCCACCAAAGATGTGAGCTCCAGGTCCTCCTTACCCTGGCAATTGTCATGGTGCCTGCTCCAGGTGGACTGGAGCCCTCTGAGGCACAGTGATCTGAACTAAGCCCTGCCACCTCTGGAGTCCCTGTATGTCACCTGAGGCTCAGGGGAGCTGTATAGCTCCCAATCTAGACCCACAGGCAGGTGTGCACTTGAAGAGGGTCTCTGGCCAGACGCAGGGAAGCTTTTCCCATGGGCCCATTCCCGTTATAGCTACAGCCCCTGCACAGGAGCAGGAAGGAGGAGACAGCCCAAATTTAGGCCACTCTAGATACACTAATTAGTGACACATTCATCAAATCAGGGCAGGACAGCTATGGAGGCCCAGGAGATGTTGGGAACACAGTCCCTAGATGACAAAGGAGGCATGAATGAGCCAGGCAGAGGGATCTATATTTGTTTGGGTCTGGGCTGGCTTTGGACAGTGAAAGGTCAGAGGTGGGACCTGGAAGCCCCCCTGGAATGGCCAGAAAAAGAATGGAAACCTATGCCTCTGGAGACCCTGAGCCCAAGCAGTCACCATGAGTGCCACTCATCAAGCACTCACTGTCACAACCGCAATGCCTTGCATGGATCGTCCGGGTTAATCCGGACCCTGATGGCTGGGCATTGTCCCAGTTTCTCTGAGAGGAAACTGAAGCTCTGAGAAGTGAAGTAACTTGGCCAAGTCCCACAGAACAGAGGTGCCAGCACTGGGATTAGAAGCAGAGGACATCTAACTATGGAAGTGACACTCTTACTCCCCGTTTGCTCTTAGTCCTGAGGTGCAGGGCACCAGCAGAAAGGGGAGAAGTTCTAGGGGCGTGGGCCAGTGGAAGGTGGCCGCCACAATACCCAAGAGGCCAGGGTCGAGGCCTTCCCCAGGTCAGTTGTGGTCTTGTGGACAAACCCTGCCACCTTTTATCCAAAAGTGGCTTTAAAGGAAATCCCTTGATTCTGCCTCCACCACTTACCAGCTATGTGATGTTGGTCAAATCACTTGACCTCCCTGAGTTTCAGATTCCTCGTCCTATGCACAGGATAAATGCTTAGGTAATAATAATGAATGAATGACACCTGAGGTCTCCTATTTTTTGTTTGTTTGTTTGTTTGTTTGTTTTGCTCATACAAAATTGAACTCATGACCTTGCGCTTGCCGGGCAGGCACTGTGCTGCTGAGCTGTATCCCCAGCCAGGTCTACTTTTTTAGACAGAACAGTTTAACAAGGGATCTCTTTGAAGAGGTGACAAGGCGGGAGACCTTAAAAGAAAAAGATGAAGAGAAGCTTGCCAATGGGGGAGACCAAATCAGGCAGGGGGAACAGGAGGTGCAAAGACACTGAGATGGCAACATGCAGGGCTGTTTCCAGGGGCATAAGAAGGCCACTGTGGAAAACGGGGGCAATAATACCTGCACCAAGGGCTTACTGAGGTGGTAGATGGCTTATTGAGGATGCATGCAGAACACTCAGCCCATGCCTGTATTCAGTAGGAGCCCCATAAATGCTGCGGCTGCTCCCTTATTGCCTGATGGCTGACTCACCTCTATCCCTGCCCCCATTTTTCCCTCAACCCCAGCTCCAGACCTTGGGGTGACTGGTGGAGGAAAGGTCTTTATGTTGCAGAAGATGGAGGTCTTGCTAAAAGACAGTCCCCTCTCTGGGGACCAAACTCAGGGTCCTGTGACTGGGCTGGGAGGTGGGGGCAAGGCCTGGGAGTCCATCTGTCCCTCCCAGAGGCCCAGGCACCATGAGTGAAGTTCTCTCTCTGTTGACTGTCTCTTGCCTGCCCCTCCCACCTGCCTCGGTCCCGGGAAGCCGGAGAACCTGTTGCTGGCCTCCAAGCTCAAGGGTGCCGCGGTGAAACTGGCCGACTTCGGCCTGGCCATCGAGGTGGAGGGAGAGCAGCAGGCATGGTTCGGTGAGTGGGGCGGGGGTGGCAGGGTGCTCTTGTGTTGACACTCGGGCCTCGGGGGTCGTTTTGCCCAAGCAGGTAGATTGGAGACAGCTACTGGCAGCCAGGGCCTTGGCAGCAGAGGCCCATGCCACCCAGCCTGTGGGCCATGGGGCACTGTCCATCCTATCTCCTCTGGCACCAGGTGGAGGGACAGGGTCACCACTGAGACAGAAATGTGACTTCTTCGTGGTGGAAGTGCTTCCACGAGGTCTCCTGTGTCTGGAGGCTGGAGATCAGTATCCGGATTTTACAGATGAGGAAACAGGCTACACAACTTGGAAAACATTAAGGGCACTTAAAAGGGTGAAGCCAGGATTTAAACTCAGATGGTCCAGCATGCTTTGAAATTTTGGTATGATTGGATACATGTCAGCTATCCGGGGTGCTTTTCAGTGAGCAAGAACCAGAGTTCTGGGTTCAAACCCTGACCCTTTGCTATGTGTGACTTTGGTGAATTGTTTTCACCTTTCTGTTTCCTTACCCCTCAAATGAGCATAATAATAGCTTGTTCATCCAGGGCTATATGAGAATTAACAAAGACCAGGCACAGAAAGTGCCCAGCCTGATACACAGCACACAGACTCAGTAACTAGCAACTGCTTCTGTGGCTGCTTGTTAAATGTTTTGTGGGTCCTTTATTTCATTTCCTCTCAACAACACTGGGAGATATTTAAGACAGGAATCCCTAATCTTTTGACAGATTCGAAAACTGAGGCCTAGAAGGTAAAGAAAGAGCCCAGGGGACTTATGGGTAAAGCCAAAGTGAGGAGGAGGCCCTCCAACAGGCCAGGCAGCTCCTGCAAGTCGTGGGAAGTAGGAGTGGACAGGGCTCAACTCTCAACTTGGGGTTCACATGGCAAGCTCATCTCACCTTCAGGTTGCCTCCAGTTGGGTCATGCTGGTTGCTGGGCAGGTCGTTTGGGATGTTGAGTGTGAGCCCAGTGGGAAGGAGCGTTGGGACCGCTTCCCGCTGTCTGCGGTTGGCTCTGGAGCGGTGGCGAGTGTGCTGCACACCTGTCTGCCTTGCTCTGGAGGCTTCGCTGGCTTCCCAAGCTCAAGGTGGCAGGGCTGTCTCCACCTGCCCCAGGGCAACCTCGTCCCCTCTCCCGCAGGGTCTTGCTCCAGGTTACTCACGTGCCACCTCTGTGTGTGTGTCTGCCTGTCTGTGTGTCTGGGGAGCAGGGTTCGCAGGGACACCCGGATACCTCTCCCCAGAAGTGCTGCGGAAGGACCCATATGGGAAGCCTGTGGACCTGTGGGCCTGCGGTGAGTCCATCCAAGGGCCTGTTAGTGCCCAGGGCGCCATGACGCTGGGACCCTCTCTGCTCTCTACCCTCCCCTCAGGGGCTGACGCTTCTCTCGGTCCTCTCCCCAGGGGTCATCCTGTACATCCTGTTGGTTGGGTACCCCCCATTCTGGGATGAAGACCAGCACCGTCTGTACCAGCAGATCAAAGCTGGCGCCTATGATGTGAGTGTCACTGCTCTCTGCACCCACCCCATCCAGTCACCCTCTGGTCCCCTTCCAGTATCTAAGGACACGTCCCTCTGGCCTTCCCAGATCACGTAGGACCCTTGTCACTCACTTCTGCAGCAGGGATTAGATCCCAGGGGGGCTTGAAGTCTGACCAGGTGGTGGTCACAAGTTGCCCAATGGTTAGGGGTTCAGATTGATGGAATACATTCCCAGGGTGTCAGAGGGAAAAAGCAGCCCCAGTGCAGGGTGCAGGCCCCAAGCCATGTTTTCTTTCATATGTGTCATCAGTAACAGCATCTGACATTTCTCTCGCACTCCTTTTTTTTTTTTTTTTTTTGTACTGGGGATCGAACTCACAAACTTGTGCTTGCCAGGCAGGCGCTTAAGCCACTGAGCTAAATCCCCAGCCCTCTCTCGCACTCTTCTGAATGTTTTACTGATGTCATTGTTTCATCTCACTCTGATCTGTGATAGACACAGGTTTTATCCCCATTGTACAGACCAGGAAGCTGAGCTAGACGGAGGCTAAGCAACTGTCCAGAGCACATGCCCAGGAGATGATAAAGCTGGGATTCGAACCCACACAATCTGATTTATGCATCTGACTACCAAGCTGTACTGCTTTCTGTGAGGCTGGCCTCCATTCACCCTGTGCCTAAACCTGGCACCATCCTTAGGGTGGCTCAGAGTTACATGACTTGCACAGGTCTCCCAGCCCAGGCGGCAGAGGCAGGTTGAGAGCCCAGGACTTCTGATCCTGCAGTCTGGTCCATGACCACAGTCTCCTTTCCCTCTGGCCACATTCTGATCAGTCAGGAGGCCTTGACCCTCCCCTGTTCTGCAGGAGCCCCACTCCTGGTAGTAGATGCCCCAGTGGATAGGTGTTAGAACCCCTGCCTGCTCCCCTGCCAGTCAGGGGCTGGGGGATCGCAGGGGTGGCCTGGGGCAGTCTGGGCAAATCTGGCCCCTCTGCCCCTTCCAGTTCCCATCACCGGAATGGGACACTGTTACTCCGGAAGCCAAGGATCTGATCAATAAGATGCTGACCATTAACCCGTCCAAACGTATTACGGCTGCGGAGGCCCTTAAGCACCCCTGGATCTCGGTGAGTTTTCCTCTGTGGATACCCCGAAGAGCCCCACAGGGTCTGCCCTGGCCCTGATCTCTCAGCTCCAGGATGGGGTCAATGGGACTTAATCCAAGGAACTCTAGCCCTGCTGTGATACTTGCGGGTAATAGAGAAATAAGGGATGCTGTGGGCTGGCATCATGCAGGGGCTTGTCACTGACATGGACAGGTGCCAGGATCCCAAGCACCCCACATCACCCCCTAGAACAAAAAAGTGTGTGCCCCACGGTGCCACCACACTGCTGTTAGGACATCCTGCTGAGGGAGTCATGGCTGGGCCTGTCCTTCCCCTGATGGCCTCTCTCCCCCTCTCCCCAGCACCGGTCCACTGTGGCCTCCTGCATGCACAGACAGGAGACCGTGGACTGCCTGAAGAAGTTCAATGCCAGGAGGAAACTGAAGGTAATGCGTCCCCGCCCTCCATCCCCCAGGAGAGGGGAGTAGCCAGCCTGGGTCTCTCAGGCACTGTGAGACTTACTCACTGGCTATTTCCCTCACTGTTTTGACAAGCATTTGTTGAACACCTACTGCATGCTAGACAGCAGTTTGGGCTTTGGGGAGTGAGCAGCGAATCAGACCCTGTCCCCACCCTGATTGAGCGGCTGGTGGTGGAGAGGTCAGACAAGTAACCAGAACATGGTGTGCAGTGGTAAGTGCCATGCCGGGCTGGGAGGAGCACTTGGCAGGGCAGTGGCATTTCCAGGTCTGGAAGGACCTGGGCAGGATCCCGGGAGGCCTACCTGGGGCCCGTGGTGTTTAAGTGGAGCCTGAAAAACGAGGTGTTCAAGGAGCGGACAGGCTACTGGGTAGGCTACTGTTGCTGTAATCACAACCCCTGGGGGGACCGAGAGTGGCTCCAATTGGCTAGAGAGCCCTGGAGACCAAGGAGGCGCCACAGTAAGGGGAGTGGCTGAGTCACCCAGAGAGAGGTCGTGACCACCAGGAAGCCACCTGTGACCAAGTGGGGCCTGAGCTTCACCCTTAGCAGCAGCCCCCACTGGGAAAGAGGAGCTCCACTGGAGGACAGTGGGGACAGACTGAGGGACAGAGGCAGGGCTCCAGCTCAGTGGGAGTCTCCGCACCCACTGCTTCCAGACCTGAAGTGAGGGTCCAGTGTGGGGACGTGGGCCAAGGGGGTGAGGCCAGGAGAACTGCATCCCTGCCCACTCCACAGCAGGAGCTGTGTCACAGAGGGAGTCTCAAAATGTGGGGGTCAGAGGCTCGTGACACTGGAGACTGTCAGATTCAGAGAATGTCCGAGTCAGGACAGGAGCAGACAGCAACAGCCAGGAGGGTTGAGAATCCTCCTGGCCTCTGACCCTAAGGGCCAGGGAGGGTTGAAGTTGTCCTGGAGCAAGGAGCCATCAGCCCAGCATCAGGCCGCGGTCTGCAGCCCTTGCACAGGAGGACACTTCCTTGGCCTTTACGGCCTCTGCAGAAGAAGGTTCCTTCAGGCCCATGGGCTCTGGCCAGGCCTCAGGACCTATTAATATCTGCTCCTGGGATGGCCCTGTCCCACAAGCTGTGCCAGCCAAAAGCGACCTCTCCAGGGAGGGAGATGCCAGGCGAGGTGGGGACAGATGAAGGGACAGGCGAAGGCTTTGCCTTTGTTTCTGAGGGGAGCACTGCCTGCCCTTTCTTACTCTCCTCTGTGTCTCTACCTCTCCTCTTCCCCCCTCTCCCTCTGGCCCCTCTTATCTGTTGCAGGGAGCCATCCTCACCACCATGCTGGCTACCAGGAACTTTTCCGGTAGGTGGAGGGACCTGAGTCCCTAAGTACACCCTGCACTGTCTGCGGGGATCATTGTCTTGCTGGATATTTGGTCCCTGAGTGGGGGCTGCAGAGGACTCCATGACCATAGTTTAGCGTGTATGTCACAAACCTCTACCCGAAAAGGCAAGGCAGCAAGTTCAAGGTTTAGTCTGGCTCTCCTGCCTCCTGCCTCCTGCCTCCCAGCAGCACCAGGGTTCTCAGGCAGGGCCAGCCAGAGGAGAAGTCTGGAATTTGGGGGTTTTAGGCCAGGAGGGACAGAGCCAGATCTGGTGGGGAGGGAGATGACAGTGTTGCTCTGTATTGCTAGAGTCCTGTGCTGAGCAGGATTCTGCTCAGGTGGCCTTTGTGACACGCAGTGGGGGCTGGTTCTGCCCCTCTTCCGGATGAGGAGACAATCTTAATTTCAAGAAGCTGGGCTCTGACACTCCAGATCACAGCACTAGGGTGACGCAGAGTCTGCCTGCAACACAGGTCTGAACAACCCAGAGCAAATGTCCTTAACCAGGCTGGGTCACCAGAGAGACCAGGGCGGGAGCCTGCTTGGCCCTTAGCCGAAACCAGGCTGGGTAAGGCAGGGAGTGCCCAGCTACCTGGGCATGTGGCTCCAAAGAGAGAAGGGGAAGGGATTAAGGTCAGGGCTTAGCAAGCAGCTCCTCTTGGCCTCTGGCCAGTGTCTCCAGAGGCCTGTCCCTGGGGAGCCCTAGGCGCTAACAGGGCAGCCGAGAAGACATAGATAATCAGATATGGCAAAACTCACCCGAGGGGTGGGTGGTGGGTAGGGCTGACACCTCAGCCAGGGGTCAGTCAGCCTGACAGGACACAGGCCGGCTTCCCTGAGAAGAGTGGGGCCTGGAGGTGGGAGGAGAAAGAATCTCAGACTCAGGACCTTCCCCCACTGTGAACTGCCTTCCTACCCCTCCCCAGACAGCAATGCCACAGTTCTTTAAACTGAAAGATGAGCTAGCCAGACAGTCAGAGTCTTTTTTTAACAGCTGAAGCATCTTGAAGAGCTCTAGCCCATGGAGGCCCATGGGTTTGATCTAGTTTCTAGATGTACTTTATGGAGTCAGGAGTGTTTTTAAAAAAATTTTTTTATTTTGGGCAGGGAGGATTGCTAGCCCTTCAAAATCAGATTTCATAGGAAGACTCAGATGAAAAATCTGGAGAGAATCAGAGTCTATGGCTTCTCTGGCCTTAAAGCCCTACAATAACGAGCTGCAGCTCAAAGGGTGACCCTCCCCGGAACTGAAGAAACAAGCACCCCTGCCCTGCCGTTCATCCCTGAGTCAGTCCACAAACCCCCAGTGGACAGACAGCTGTTAGTCTCAGTTCAGGACCCAGCAGTGCTCCTCTCCTTGGTTTGCAAGTAGACTTTGGATGAAAGCTTTGCGGGGCCACAGGTGGAAATGTGGGGGACCTGGAAGTGGGCCAGCCATGAGCCCCATCCCTCAGAGCTCCTGGGACATCTACGTCCTGTACCTCTGTCCACCCTGCTCACCCTCTGAAAGCTGCCCGGAAAGGACTGGTCATAGCAGCTGCTTAGAAGCATCAACTGCATGCAGGCTAAATGTTGTGCTAAGCACTTCAGAGATCCCTACTTTGTTTAAGGCATTTGCTGAAGGTCTGGAGCAGCCGGATGCCAGACTGGGCCAGGCTGGGCATTCCCGCCATTTCCTGGCCGACGTTCCCTCCTCGGGCTACAGCCAGGAAATGAGGAGAGAGGCAAAATGACAGAGGCGGAGGCCTCCCTGAGAGCTGTTGCTCTGCTCTCGCCTGCTACCAGGGACACAGCCAACCCCGACGTGGGACTCCAGAGCCTGAGGCTGGGAGGCCTATGCTGCTTGAGGAGAAAGGCAGGGGATGGGTGCTCTGGCAAGGGTGGGCCCCGACAGGGGGCATCTGCTTCTTGTCACCGGCAAAACGTGGCCCGCAGCTGTCCAGAGTGAGTAGGCAGGGCTGACACATGACCTCCGCAGCAGCATGGGGCTAAAATTAGAGAGCCGGGTGGAGGATGGGGGTGCGGGAGGAACATCCAGCCCTGGGCCAGGCAGCCAGGCCCCTGGGTTGGCCACCATCAGCACAGTAGTGATCGGGATCCAGAGGGAATCCCCGGGCTAAAACAGCAACCCCACTGTTCTGGGACGTGCTGGGCAGCTCCCCTAATCCAAGAAGCCAGAGGGTTACTTGAGAGGGCCAGAAACTGGGGCTTGGGCCCACCAAGTGGGCCGCTGGCAGTCCCTGGGTCACTGCAGGCACAGGAAGAGGCGGAAGAAGAGCAAGAGGAGGAGGAAGGGCAGGAGGAAGAGAAGCAGGAGGAGGAAGTCTCCCCGGGACTGTGGAGCCAGCCCTGCTCCCACACATCCACCCTCCGGCTGCTCTCTGGCAGCTCGTGGATGCTGCTCTTCCTCGCCCTGTGGGCCCTGGTGCCCTGCCTGGTGTTGCTAACCCTCTACTTTCTCTCCTCCACAGGAGGGAAGAGTGGAGGGAACAAGAAGAACGATGGCGTGAAGGTAAGACGCCCAGGAGCGTGGCAGGGCCTGTCTCCGGCAGTGACTCTGCCCATGGGGACCGGCATTCAGGCCTGGGGTGAGACCTGGGCCTTGCTGCTGGCATTCTGGGCAAACATGGGTCTTAGCCATGGCCAGGCCACCCCAGATCTACAGATCTGGACTTCTGTGCCTACCCTCTCTGCATGCTTGGTGAGAGGTAGATGGCCTGGGGTTGGTGTAAGCACAAGAAACAGGGTAGGCCAGAGGAGTTTTTGGGGTTCTCCAGGGCTGGAGAACTGGTGAGCACAAGAAGCAGGGAGGGATAGAAGTGACCTCCTCCTGCCCGAGTGTGGGTGGGCTGGAACAGGGCCCTGATCTGCTGGACACACCAGTCCAACCAAAGGAGCCAAAGGAGGATGGACAGCCATACCTTCTGGCTTTGGGATCCAGGGGTCCCTTTTCCCCACCGAAGTCCATGATTCAGTGGCAAGAACCCCCTCCTGCTTCCCGGTGGGCCTATGCCTGTCCCCACCCTTGATGCCCGAGCTACTTTCTCATACTCTCTGCTGGCCCCTCCTTCCCATCTCTTCTCTTTCCTCCCTCTGCTGTCTGGGACCTGGTCCTCTGCTCTCTGCAGCTCCCTTCTCCCCTGTCCCCCACTTACCTTGTGGGTTCTTCTTTCCTGAGACCCTGTCTCACTCTGGGCTCAGTCCCTACCTGGCCAGGGCCTCAGGGCTGGGCAGGCTGAGGACATTAAAAGGTAAGAGATGCTATATGAGCATAGCCACCTAGGGGTGTACTGGTGGCTTCGTGGCTTTGTTTACAGTGGCCTTTACAGTCTTTAGCCACTGGCTTTGGTCTGTCAGAGGTTGCTTGGGAAGGGTCTGGACTGGACACCTCTGCCTTAATCCTTTTCCTTCTTGAGTTTCCCTTGAGTATACTGAGAGAGATGTGGACTTGGTGATCACTTCCAAGATTTCCACTTTAAAAATGGACAAACAAGCAAACAGCCACAAAGGCCCCTCTTCCATTCTCCCTTCTCTTGGATGCTGAGACGGTATAGCCCTGGGCTCAGAAGGGTGTTTCCATCAACCGCAGACTTCATGCACAGTGATGGTTGCAGAACTTCTAAGGGGGCCAAAAACTTCCTGATGCCTACTATTTTTGCAGTACAGGCAGTACTGCAATATGGTTGCCTGCTGTGCCCAACTCAGAACCATACTGCACAGAGCGACAGGCCTTGCTATGTAGCTCAGATGTGCAGTGGGCCACACTTTCTTAAGGCTTTGTGTGAACACCCTATAACGACAGCAGTGTGACACGATCGTGTCACAATGCACTTCTCAAAATGTGTCTGGCATTAAGTGGGCACGACTCTACAGTTATTTGCTAATCTGTCAAAATCTGTGGTTTTCAAACTGAGCTCCGTGGAGCCCAAAGGCTCTGGGAAGGCCCCTGTGGCTACAGATGGGTTGGAGTGGGGTTAGAAAGATGAGGGGCCTGGTTGATAAAATTCTAGGCTTTTCCCACTTCTTTGACCAGAGCAGCTCCCTGTCCCAGTCATGGTAGCACTTAAGAGAACCAGGCAGGTCAATCGGTGGCTGGATCTTGGCTGGTCATTTCCACTCCCTGAGCCTGTGTTTCTCTTTCATGCAGTGAAGTTAGAAGGGTGTCTCCCTCCTAGAGCTATTTGCACGGATTAGCTGGGATAATGTGCGTCGCACGGTGCTGCTGTGTGATCCATCCTCAGGAGACCAGCGACAGGATAATTTTATCTGTTTTATGTTAGACTTTCAGGGCTTCAAAACAGAGTTCGCTCAGGAAAATATTTGGAAACCAGGGATCAAAGGCAGCCGTGTTTGTGAAGTTAATAGGTACCTGTTATGGATTCTGGCGCTGGTTTTTGATTGTTTTTCAGGGTGCCCCTGAGCTCACTCTTCTCCCAATTTAACGAGTAATAGTGAGGTTTGCAGGGTGGGGCCTGCTGTCTTTGGAGAAGTACAGACACTGAGCTGAGGGCCATGGGAAAGTGGTCTCGCTGGTCCCGATGTGGGGTGTGTGGGGCAAAGGCCACAGGCACTGGTGGGCTGTGGGCCAGGTCAGTGGAAGAGGAGGGGCTGTCCTCATCTGACTTGCAGTTGGGGCCCTGGCAAAGGCTGGTGAAGGCCCCAGTGGGCATGAGCTCGGGGAGCTCCCAGGCCTGGGATGAAGCTCTAAACCTAGGCCCTCTCGGGGAAGACCAGGATGCAGAGACTGTCAGAGGGCAACACCAGCTCAGAGCACAGGGGTCTGTGCTTCCTGCAGCACAGGCCAGAGCCTGAGCGGCTTCTCAGAGTGGCCTGGGTGTGGAGGAAGAACACCAAAGGCCATCTGTGGCCTGCTCATCTCTTTGTAGAACAGTCTTCTTTTCTCCCTTGGCAGCTGGAAGGTGAGGGTAACTCAGGATTTGGGGAACAGGGTCTGCCATGTGGAGCTTGATGGAGCAAAAAAGGAAGCAGGGGTAGGAGAGAGGTTCAGTCACGATTTTCTCAAATCAAGAAGCATGCATTTGGCTGGGTGTGGGGGTGCATGTGTGTAATCCCAGCACTTGGAAGGCTGGGGCGGGAAGATCACCCCATGTTTGAGGTTAGTCTGGGCTACATAGAGAGTTCAAGAGCTGCATAGTGAGACCTTGCCTCGGAAAAAAAATTGTGAGTTTGAATCCAGGCCTCGCCACTCACTTCTTCCCTTTGTGGACTCTGGTCCTGGATTCTGTCATCTGTACATGTGTAGCAGTTTCTGTCAAGAGCTGGTAAGCAAGTCACACCAGGGGGAGCTGGTGGAGCCAGCACAGCAGACACAAAGTGAGCCTCAAAGGAGGGAAATTCATGCTCGTCCTACAACTTGGTCCTTTGAGACAAATGCCATTCCAGCAAGAGCTGGACAGAACAGCAGTTGGTTCTGGTGATGTAGAAAAGGCAGAATGACTGGAGTTACAGAGGTGACACTGTCTGTGCTTTATCTTTACCAGGCTAGTGCTGATCATACTCAACTTCCACCACCCTCACTAACCTTTGAACCTCACTTCTACATACGATTCTGAGAGCGGTGACTCTACTCTTGGTGAAAGCCCCTTTGGCAATTGAACTAGAAAATGCTGGTCAGTGTGGGATGGTTATTATCACCCTCCTTTGTGATTCAGGGAAACTGAGTCTTTCTATCTCCAAGCAATGGCACCCCTAGGCCTTGGCTTCTCCAAGGAGATGCCCACTGCTCCCACCCCTCACTCCACTCACTGCCCCTGTTGGTGTCCCATCCATGCCGTCGTGACCTCTCTCCCCATGTCCCATCCTGTCACTGTGCGTCCAAATCCGATGCAGTCTCTGCTCTGTGTTCCCTCCTCGTGTCCAGCCTGGAACTTCCTGGCCCCTGTGCAGCATCTCGG
>PVJX010015167.1:0-43211 GCA_004027295.1 Dolichotis patagonum
TTAGGTGAGAAGGGGAGGAATTTGCAGAAAGTGTTAAAAGTGTAAAGTTTAATTTCGTAAGTAAAGTGATTTAAGCATAGATATTTATTTTATGATTATTATAATGCATATAGTTATATACAGTATTTTGTTGTCATTACATTTTCATAAATACTAAGCAGTTATAGTCAACCAGCAACTGAAGAAGAGAACGAAATAAATTAAGCCTTGCTAAGTATATCTAGAAGCATCTATAAGGTAACACAGAAGGCAGTTTGTGCTTTATGAAGCTGCTTGTGTGAAATTCATATTTTATAAGCAAGAAAATAGACCCTCAGATTTGGGGTAGAGATTGGGATGTATTAAATGATTTTTAAAGGAAAATGCAGCTCAGAAATTTCATCAGTGCAACTAATTGTGGTGGGATTTCACAGACTGTGTTGCGTTTACAATACAGTAAAACAACAGTGAAGGTATCCAGAGGAGTGGGGAAAGATTTCAATAAGTTGGCCAACAGTCTGGGGTCTGAGTGTTACCAGTTTCCTATACGTTCGAACTCAGGACCTCAGAGCAGAACTCCGCAGTGTCAGGGAGGGCAGTTATGTTCATTTGCAAAGGAGAAGAGCTTTGTAGTAGGCATCAGGCACAGCAGGACACAGACGAGGAAATCAGACACCACACTCCAACTTAGTTATGGTCATTAGTCTCAGCAAGAGTTTTGACACTGATGGTTACTGAGTCAATAATGTTAAATTGATACTGATGTATAGCACGTGTCACTCTTTTTTTATTTTAAAGAGGATAAAACAAAAGAGGGCAGAACAAAGCATATCAGAACAGAACAACACAAGCAACACAGCACTTTACAATAAGACAACTGGACATTAACAGTAGCTGTCAAAATATCTCTTTCTCTGCTATAGTTGAGCATAGTTTCAAATGCACATGTCACTCTTACCTGAGGTTTATCTGCAGTCTTCACTGGTATAGATCAAATTATTTAGCAAAAACACACTGATGGCTTTCTCATTAAGCTTTATCTTTTGAGCATGGGATTTATATTCCTTTTTGCATGATTATATTTAATGACAATGACTAAATTTTATTTTATGAAAAAGAAAGATTTGAATTTTGTTTTGCTAGTTCTGCTATTGCTCAGCAGTATTCTACTTTAATATAATACTCTGGAAATAGAATGTATAATTAGCTAATAGTGATTATTAATATATTAACACTGTAAAATACTTATTAAAATAATAGTGAGCTAAATCTGGAGCCTTTTATAATGCACATATATAAGATTGAAGTAATTTCATGTGCTATTAAGAAAAGATGTGTATACTCTATGTAGAAACACCAGTGAAATTATATTTGAGTACATTGCATTCCAAGTCAAGAGTAGATATGGTTAGTTTGAAATACATGAGTCTGATAATCACCAAGGGCCTATTTATAAAATTAAATATGACAAATTCAATAACCAAAAAATCTATATGAACCCTTGATTGCAATCTTCTATAGATACACTGAAGCTGGGCTTCGTAGGCCTTGCAGGTAATCTCAACTGAAAAAGAATTTTGGGGGGGAAATTTTATTTTTGTATTTGTTTTCTCCTTACAGATACTTTTAGTATTTCAACATTTTAGGGAACAATCATTTGGTTTTTCTCATTATGAGATTGCAGTTTTATTTATTGTCTTTCAAAGAGCGTGTGCTACCATTGAAACATGGAGGATGAAATTAGGCAGAATAAAGCTGATTACTGGTCAGATCAGAACAACCGGAAAAAGAAGCTGTGCAGGTGCAGGTCAGAGGAGGAAGACTTTGCAGTGTTAGGAAGGACTGAGCATGGGGAGAAAGCAGAAAGTGGGGGACTGAGGATGGGGTGCCTTCAAGGCGGAAACACCAAGCTCATGCCTTCACCTCAGCCTTGTTCTCTGCAGGGCGGCATGTTTCTGAGACGCTGCAGACCCACAGCTGTCATGGGAAAGAAGAAAAATATGACTTAAACTGTTACACTGGTGTTTTTCTACCACCTTAAATCCATCCATTTTTAACTATAGAACTAGAACCTCAAAAATGCTTATATAAAACTAATATAAAAGTTTTCTATGCAGCATCATTTCATCAAAATATAGTTTGGGAAAATACATATTCTTAAAATCTGCTGGTCTCCCAAAAGCCAGTATGTAAAGTCCCACAAAAAATAAAATTTTACGTTACTGTGTGAACTCTAAAAATATAAATTTAATTCTTGGCAATTACTTTTATTCCTTAACAACTAAATTAAATGGGCAAGGAATCAAAAAATATATTAAAGAGTTTGTAGTTCTCTTCATAGTTATTTAAGACATATGAGACATTTAGTAGGTTAAAGAAGCCCCTGAATTGCGAATAGGAAGAGTAAATCTGGATGTTTGCATAGTAACACAATCGGCTTGGGAGTGCAGTGCGGTTTCCATAGAGGTGGCTTCAATAACATCATAAACTTTACAAATTGGTCTCCTGCTAGAGATATAAGGGGTTCTAGGTCTTTAGCTTTCTGATAATTTTATCTTGCACTTTTGAATGCGTTTTCCTTCCTAAGGTCTGGGAATTGGGAACATGTTCTACGTTTTTTATGAAGATGGGATCAAGGTGATACAACCTGTAGAATGTGAATTTCAGAGGCACATTAAGCCCAGTGAAAAGCTCCTCGGATTGCAGGTAAGCACTGTGTTTTAAGAATTTCTTCATGATTTCATGCAGCAACTGTGCTATGCAGAATTGCATTTTGGAAATAGCGTGACTCTATGCATGCATGAGACGGGTGTTAGAAAGGAAATATTGAAGCTATGACATAGAGTGTTAGCCCAGGAAGACTTTTATATCTATGAAAGCAAGCAAAGTCACATATTTTAGATTTCTAAATACTAGTTTAACAGTTAAAATATCACAAACTAACTCAGCAGTCAGTGATGTCTCTAATTAGTTTCCTTAATCTAAGGACCCCCATTTCCACTGAGGGTCACTACTGTAGTAAAATGAAAGACAATGTCCCGGCAGCACTTTGTGCCTGCATTGCAAAGGCGGCCCCCTGAGCCTCCCCTCCTGGTGCACGGATTGATACCAGTGCAGTAGCCCTGACAGTCATGAGCTGGGATGAGAACTAGGAAAACTGTGGGCCAGCACCAAATTCCCCCTGGGTGTGCTGTGGAACAAGCTATCTGGTGTTCTTGAAATAAAGGAAAACATTTAATTCAGTATGACCGTGACTGTTTGAAATGAATAAAATTACTTTTAATTTAAAGGTATTTCAGTCATAAGCTAAATTGCTAAGTAGAATTATCTCCATTTTTGATGTTTATAGTTTTACTACATGTACAGAAACATTTTAAACTGCACATGTAATTTTATTTTCTTTTTAAATTCTATTTTATAATACTAAATCCATTTCAATAAGGTGTGTTTGTGTCTTCATGTATATTATGCATATGAATAAAAGCAGATGTTTGCTTCTGCTAAACCAAATGTTATGATTTTTCATATAAATAATTCGTATTTTCACAAAAACATGTAGAACATGTAGAAATGTAAAGTAAAAATTATTATTTAAATCTGAGCATAATCATTTTATATCAGTGTTTATGACCACTGCAAAAGTTTGTAGTTGATTGTCTTGGTTACTTTTCTTTCATTGCTGGGACAAAATACCCAGCACCCAAAGTCAGGGAAGAAAAGGTCTGTTTAGCTCACAGTTTGTGGAGGCTTCAGTGCTAGCTCCACAGCAGGGTGGCGTGGCACAGGGCAACGGTTCTGGCTGCAGAAGACAGCCTGAGCAGCAAGAGAAAGGGTGAGGGAGCAGCCTCCTTTCTCCCCTTAAACTCATGGCAGGCTAGGCTCCCACACCATCCCTGTGCCCTCCTTTTGCATAGGCTCAGGATGTTTAGAGTGAGGCCCCTGACCCCTGCTGAATCACTTCATCAAGCTTCTAAACTTCTCAGTTCTCAACTTGATGCGATGTATCACCGACACAGTTATATCACAGAATTTTAAACCTCACTTACTGATACTGAGATGTGTAGCCCCATGGGTATATAATAGAACTGGAAACTTTAGCCCCTGACAGTCCTAAGGAAGTAACATATGAAGTCTACTCTGCTTACCACAAAACTACCACCTCTCAAATCTGATTTGCAAATTTAAAGAGGAAGAATCTATATTCTTCCTATATCATGTAGAATTCCATGGTATCAGCTAGTAACTCAATGCTATGGAAAACAGTTTTTAAAGAATGAGTTTTTCAAAAACAATTTTGATGGCCCTTAATGGGTTAATTCAGCCACTAGGAATCTAAAGCTGAAAAAACAAGCACTAAGGCTCATAGTTTTGTGACATGCCTAAGCAACACGGATGTGAGCTTTACTTAGCTGAATTTCTATCTTTACAGTGTTGAAACACTTTGACATCCCTCCAAAAATACAAAAATAAAAACTACATATGGGGCTGGGGATTTAGCTCAGTGCCATAAGCGCCTGCCTGGCAACCACAAGGTCGAGAGTGTGATCCCTGGTACCAAAAAACAAAACAAAACAAAGAAAACAACAACAAAAATACCCCTATATATAGCTATATGTATGCAGTATATTTATTTCTCTATCTATGTACTATATATTGATAATTCTAAGTATGGTGTCAAATAATTGCATAAATCAAAGAAAAGCATAAATACATTTGTATGTATTCATAGGTACAAATACATAATATATAGAAAGAACTGTATAAATTCTATATAACTTTGCGTAAGTTAAAGAATGAAGAGAAGTTAGGAATGTTGAGTGCCTTCCCTTATGGCCTCCCACCAGAGAACTCTTCTCCATAGTGAAGCAGCAATAACTGGTCACTGAGAATTTCAGGAAACTACTAATCATTACCTCAGATTCTCCAAATCACAGTTTCTGAAAATCTACAGTCATATTGTGTGTGAAGTAACCTTAGAAATGCATATTTCAAAATAACAATAAATTTTCGTTTTGGAAAGCTGCAATCCTATACTAAATAAAATAAAAGTTAGCAAAAATTTCTGTACTCTTTGGGAAAACACGAGAAGAGTAAGAAACAGGTTTGTATTTCTCCGAATTCAGTAACTGTCAAATAATGTTGTGTTTTTAATTTCTGACATTTATACTTCTGTGGATCTTGAAATTAAGTAGATTTCAGCTGACACATTATTTTAAAATCATAAAAATAATATAAAAATGTGAATTGCTGAACCTAATTCTTGCTTATAATTTTAAATATAAAATATGTTGGTAATCATTAATAGCAAAAAGAAAGGCATTTTATTTATTTATTTTAACTTACATATATAAAATAAAATCAAGTATATGCAAACTAATGCTTATTTTCATTTCTTACTGCAACATACATTTAAATGTTGGATTTGCTTACTTTTAACTGACCAGATGGCTGTTAGGGCCACCCGGTGGTGTCAGGCCCAAACGTGCAGTGGAGTGGGATTTCATAGGTACCGGATGCAAATGTCAGGCACCTTCACAGCACTGAGAACGGTGTGTGCCGCAGAAATGGCTCCACAGCATACACCACTGAGCACAAGAAATCTGCCACCTCACCCTTTCTCTCTTGCAGCCCAGGACTAGAGTGAATAGCTCTTCATTCTCCACACTCTCAGCACAGTGCTTTATGCACAACAAGTACTGAAGAAACACGGATTAAATGAATGTAGCAAAAATACTATTGCTGCAGGCCTTGGGCATCCATTCCCTTTTGCAAGCCCTAAAGACATAGACATTTCATTCTCTCCCTACCTTAATATTTCCAACTTTCTAATTCCCTCAGAACGGCGTTCAGACCCCTGAGGTCTAACGGTTCTATGTGGACATACTGCCTAAGATGTTCTGGGTTTTTAGGATGGAAGAAAGTTAATTTGTATGATTTTAGAAGACAAATCTCTTTGATGTAAGTGGTTGAATGTGTCTTTTGGAATTATTTTCTTCCCATAACTAAAGATTAAGCATGGATACCATACTTTTGCCCTTCATAGTTAAAGTTAAGAGAATAACAGTGCAATTCCAAATATAACCTGTAATTAGTAAAGTTAAGATTAAAAATGAGGGAATATGTAATCTTCTAATCTCTTAAAAATGCTATTTGGTTGCTCTAAATAAAAATTCAATTTCAGTGCAATGTTAGATTACATTAGGATTCAGCTTTTGGGATGTGTCATGGAGTATTCTATCTTTTTTTCTGACTCTTTGTTTTGTGAGCTACTAGATTCTTGCTATATTTATCTGGCTGTACACCTGATTTCATCTTGTCACTTAGACTATGAACATAAAATTAATTAAACCCTCCTGGAGACTTACAGATTTAGAACTCAAACTGAAATGAGTTGTCATGTGATCATGGTATTAATTAAGTAAACAGGATGGAAGAGCCATCGGAGGAGTTTAATATAAAGAAAATAGAAGAGTAAATTAGTCTAAGTCTTGGCTTTCCTAAAGATAAAATTAAGCAACAGAAAATAAAAAACTGCTATCGTCAGAAAGAATTTAGCTAAGAGGACAAAAATAACATCTGGAGTAGAGCTTCGTAGCAAAATAGGCATCAGCTATGTCTTCAGCCAACGAATGTCCCTGTAATGAGTTTCTTCTGCTTTGCATGGAGTTTCTTCTCCATGGTCATTGTTGCTGCAGTGAAGAAAACAATCAATGACATTTAAATGGATGCATGTAGCTATGTCCCTATAAACTTTGCGTAAGTCGGAATTTTGTGTACTATTTTCATGTCATAAAACTATGTCCTTTTTTTCCTGTTGTTCTCCAATCAGCAAAAGATAAAGAAAATGTTCTTAACCCCAGACTATGTCAGAACAGACAGTGAGTTGCAATTGGCCTTGGGGTTCTCACTTACTGTTCTCTGCCTTAAAAGAGAGAGAGAACATTTCACACAAAATCAAATGTTTGAAACAACCCAGGCCAGTGGAAATTACAAGCAGCTTGAAACTATAATGCAAGGGCAAGGCTTTCTCTACACACACATGTCACTTACAATCCTAGCTTTATGCAGGATTCCTCATAAAGTGAGTATGCCTTGATCCCCAGGAAAAGTCCAAGATGGGTTATTACTGGAAATTCTAGGGCTTCTGGTGAGTTTGACATTAGTTTGGTAAAAGGATATTACCATGAGAGGCTCTTGGAGGTCAGATAGGATAGAATGAAAGGCTGAGAAATAAAAGTGTGGTTTTAGAAAGAGGTTGAATTTCTGAAGGAAAGTAAATAAATGACTTAAAGGTAAAGCAAACAAAAACATTTAATTTTTTTACAGTTTATTTCTCAGGTTTGAGGGCAAGGTGTATGCTTTGAGACTTAGGACATTTATAAATGAGCAGAACTGCAAGTCTTGCTAAGAGTGACGAATAGTGGGTAGATCTCCTGGACCGGGAAGCAGGAACCAAGCCTAAACCCGTGGACCTGGCCTGCCAGGGTAACGGAGGCGCCCTACAGACACTGTCGCGTTCTGAGACCGCACAGCCGTGCTCCACTGGAGGATAGAGGAAAGAACATGGGAATTTGGAGATTGGAGAGCAAGGCATTTTGCTGGTTAATCATTGCAATAAAGAAAAGTGGGGGAGTACAAATAGAAGACAAGAGAATATGCTACCACTGACACGATCATAACTATAAACTAAAAACTTTCACCCTCTGTAGTAACATTTTTTAATCCTCTAAAATTCTGGGACAAGGTAAAACATATGCAGAAGACGTGGTTTAATATGGAAATAACCCAGTGGGACTAAGTTCTAATTAGGAGCTAGAATTGTCTTCTTCTACTGACTCATCTTCATTAGCTTTAATATCTTATTAATCCCTGCCACTCTCCACGGAGTATGTTCCTACAGAACACGACTTAATGACACTCAGATATTATTCCTGATGGTTTTTTCTTCAGGATGTGTTATCTTAATCTTATTTTTGTCTCTGATATTTTTATCTTCTTTTTATCAGTTAAATGTCTAATAATGAGACAAGAATGTTTTTCTTCAATTCTGATGCACAGAAATAAATAATAATCTATATAATCTGAAAAATACGCTTGCTATTATTAAATGGGATTTAATAGGCTACCATCGGATATAATGACGTAAGACAAAGCAAAGAAAATCCAGCGTGACTGGCAGGAAGCTTTTTAACAGCGCTGTAGACACGGTTGGAAGTCAGGCCAGGCTATCTTAGGGCAGCGGCTTCACTGAGTCCTAACCCTCGGCCCTGTGCTTATCCGGCGGGCAGCTGAAGTCGCTCTGCTTTTCCTCATGTTGGCAGGGTTCCACCGCAGTTTTTACACAAGAGCAAAGAATCGGTAAGCCATCTGCCTATATCCAAGCCTTTCACCTCACTGGGCCCCACGTGCCCTTTCTGGCTGCCTCTCAAGTGCGTATTTCACGCGGTGTTCATTTCCACACGATCCTCCTCGGTGAGGCCCAGCCCTGCTGCAGCCAGGGCGGTGGCAGGAACCGCGGACCGCAGCGGTGACTGCAGGGCCACGTGGCCCCAGCAGGTGCTGGGTGCGGACTCCCCCTCCCCGGGTGCCGAGGACTCGGCGGTGGCTCCCTGCACCCCGTGACGGGCTCCCGCCCCCACTGCCGAGTCCGTCACACCCACACCAAGGCAGCAGCGCCGGATCCGCGCTGCCACCCTCGGCCCAGCAGCCGGAGCTCTCCGGGAGAGCCGGTCCCTGCACACCCGGACTGAGCCCGCAGCGCGGACCAGACTTGAACATCAGCAGGCATCGCAGGTGCCTCTCGAATTAGCCCAGGTGTTTGGAAAACGTAAACGACAGGCCACGACTCTCTCGAGTCCTTTTGTATTTAGATTATTTTCCGAATTCTTTGCAAACAGGAAAAGCAGCTGTAGTGGCTGCACTGGTTACCGTGTTAGGCATCACGTGAATACTCAGTATCACGTGTCATCCAGTTGCTGCCAGCATTATTTTTAAATGAAAACGAATGCTCAGTGAAATTCATAGTGCAGACGAGGTGCTCATTTCTTCGTGAGATGGGCTTGCAATGTTAACGAGGCTTTTCTCGAACTCCTTCAATCAAGAGATTCTCCTGCCTCAGCCTCCTCAGTAACCAGGATTATGGGCATGTGTCATTGTGACCATCCTTTAAAGTGTTACTGATTTGTTTCATGTCTATTAAATACAAATAATAAATGAGATCTGTACAGAAGAACTAATAATGTTCCATAACAACTGAAAAAGAAAGAACTTAGCTTATGGATAATAACTGGATTATACAAATCAAATAAATTAAATATTAATCATTAACATTCAGACCTAAACAATAAATCATGTGAAATATTGAAATAGTTGTTTGCTACTGTTGTATCAATAGATATTTACCATTGCACATACATGTAAAGCACAGTTCAACAGATCTTAGTGGATTTAATAACTATATGTAAACCATGAGGATAACTAATGTATTTTAAAATGAAGATATAAATCATGAGTTGAGTGACAGTCTAAATTGACTTCTGCTTATAACATGTCACCCGGCATGAATCACCAAGGCTTATGAATCCCCTAACAGTAATGTACTGACACAATAAAAGAAAGGATTAGGGTTTTCCGGGCTCCCTGGTGCTTTCGAGTCGGCGTGGCCGTCTAATGCGCCTTCCTTCCGTGGTCCGCATGCAGCGGGCCGAGGACGGGTCCACGCGGGTGCAGCCCAGCGACGTGCGGCCCCGCAAGAAGCCGGAGAGGGGAGAAGCGGGGAGCGCTGGCCGCACTGTGCATCTGTGAACTTGTCGAGGTGTAAACCAGGGGGAAAAACTAAAAGGAGCGCGTTTCTTTAGAAAAGTCAGTGAATGTGGACTCGACATGCACCTCGGTCACTGACCTCGCCCTGAGCGAGAGGGTGGGTGCGTGCGCGGCCACCTGCCGCACTTAAGGCTCTCCGTGGTCGCTCCAGGCGCGGTTCCCCTGGGGCGTCCGCACACGGCGCTGCAGGCTCACCGTGGGTGTCGCTTTCTGTCTCCGACTGCAGGACGAGGTCTGCCCCGGAGCGCAGGGAGACGCGGGCCGGCGGTGCGTGTGGGCCTCCGCCGTCAACGTCAGGGACAGGTTCATTTACGCCGCGCAGCCGACGCTCAGCAGAGTCCTGGTGGTGGACGTGCAGTCCCAGAAGGTGGTGCAGGTAGGAGCTGCCCAGCGGGATCCCAGAACTCCGCCTTGCCACAGCTGCCCCGCCCACCGCCCTCTGGCTGTCATTCATAATCCCTGGCATAACTGGAAACTTTGCATCTTCGCAAACACCCTTCTCATTCTGTCCCTTGAGGCCTGTGGGCTGAGCAAGTCACTTTGTTTTACAAAATCGGATTCATGAATCCACCCTAACACTACCCTCTTGCTCCCCAGAGTGACCTTTGGTGCACAGATCCCAAGCAAGGGAGGAGACTCAGGGACAGTTCAGACACTCCGAGTCAGGATCCCAAACCGGAATGAGGGCTCCCTTGTGCTTATTCCGAAGAGCTGGGGCAAGCGCGGGATTCCTGAGCATAGCCACTTAGGGCGCCAGGCTAACCCGCAGCTAAGCAGACGGTGCGCACACAGGCAGGCCGCAGGGAAGCGGCCTAGCGCCGAGCCAGGCGATGGCCTCACAGGCCTTGCTCCCGGCCACGGCCAAGCACTCACCTCCCTCACGGCCTGCTCTGGTAGGTCCACTGCTCCTCAGCGCGGGGAAGTACCCTTGCCCGGTGAGCATGGAGTGAATTGTCCATGGCAAGCCTTTGCTGCAGACTTCACATGCAGACTAGTGCATACACCCTTTGACTCTTACAGACAGGGCACCCAAGTCAGCCCTTACATTTTCAGAGACCTTTTTGAGTCACTGTGGGTTTGAAATTGGCGTTCTAATGTCGATTCCCGATTAGAACAAACAATGCTAAGAAATTGAGAGTGCTGCGACTCAGCGTATCATCAACAGCTTCACACAAGTACACCCGTCCACACACCCGTCCATGCCTCCGTCTGTCCATTCAGCCTTTCACCATTCACATGTTTCCTTGTCTGTCTTCTCTCTACTGATGGATACTAGGGTATGTGTGGAGGGTCACAAATAGAAGAATGACAGTGTTTCTCCTAGAAGGTTCTGGTTCCCGAGACTGCACATTCACCATGGATAATAGATCTGATGGTTTGGTGCTGATGGGAAAATGCGCAGCACAGCACTGAGCTAGGGATGCGCTGCTACCCTACTAGGCAGTGCTCGGACTCCAGGCTTATGCATTATTGCAAGCCTCCAATCTAACGGCCCTTTTCATACGTGAGAATAAACATTGCTGTGTGTTTCACTTCTTTACCTTGGATTGTGAGACCGCTGACTCTTTGGCAAATTTCATTTTCATTTGCATTTTAGCACAAGATAGGCCAGTACAGATTACAGGTATTTAGTCTGGGGTGATCAACATTTTTTGCTAGCAGTTTAAAATTAGATGTTTCAGGAAAAATCAGGCTGTTCTTTAAATTCAGATTTAACTAGAAACTTATACTCACTGCAATCACATTACTGTTAAATAGTCAAAAGAGAGAAAAGCTGATATCACTTATTAATCATAGAACTTCACCTTTGAATGATGATGTCAAATTTAAAATTAATAGAAAGTTAATATTACAATGTTCAAATGCTATAGTAATCATCACATAAATTGTGTTACTTTCAAAGTGCCTATTATAATCACAAAGTCCTATGACAGTATAAAAGACTTCATACAATGCTAAGACAGCATAAATCATATTTTGATAAAATTATAATTGTGCACAGTTTTCAGCTTTGCATCTGGTATGTATGTTTTTGTAGGTGATGGGATTGGGCTTCAATAAATTCATCTTGTGACTTTGTTATCAAAATTGCAGTATTTAATAGTACAACATATTATCTCATTGAAGACAAGGGGTGTATAGATTTTTGTTACCACATACAATTTAATGCCAGATTTTGAAAATTATATAAATGGAAATATATATTATTCACTGTCTGAATAAGACTATTTGTGCTCTGCATTATGATTGCAAGTCATATAGTTTGTGCTTGTGTTACTCTTGCTTTATTGCTATAAGAAAACTGTGATTGATTATCAATATTTGTGGGTTCTGTATATGTAAATTCATCTTCTCTTTAAAAGTTGTTTATAACCTCAAACTTTATACTCAGGGCGTCTTGGAATCAGGTGTGGACATTCATAGAGTAGCACAAATGTTGTCTCTGAACACTCACTCTCCCAGCTGAAGTAACTGTGGACCTTGTTGTTGCTGTGGGCACACTCGTGCTCTGGTCAGCAGTCCCACTGTTGGAAAAGGCCCTGAGCATAGCACTGTGGTGCCAGCTGCAGTCCCCTCCCACCTTTTGTTTGGCTTCTCCTTAGGGAACCAGACATTAAAGACTATGCAGCTGAATAGCATTTTAATACACCTGGAAAAAGAGGAAGTGCACACCCAGTTAAAGGTTCAAAAAGGGCTCAAGATGTTTACATCTCTATCCAATCTTCAGCACACAAACAGTTTACAACATTTAAAAAAACCAACCATTCATGATTTTTAAAAAAACCCTACAGAAAATTGGAATATATGGTTTTTACCTAAATCTGTTACCATTTATGGTGAAAAACAATTTATGACAAACCAATAGTCAAAATCATACTAAATGGACAAAAACTGAAAGCTTTCACCCTAAAATCAGAAACTAGACAAAGATGTCCACTATCACCACACCTATTCAATATAGTTCTGGCAACATTAGCCAGAGAAATTATACAAGAGAGGAAACTAAAAGGAGTAAGGGTAGGAAAGGAAAAAGTGAAATTATCGTTATTTGCAGATGGCATTCTACTCTACATAGAAGGCCTCCAAAACCCCACCAAAAGACTTCTAGATTTAATAAGCAAATTCAGTAATGCAGCTGTAAACAAAGGCAACACTAAAAATAGCACTCCTGTACAAACAACAAACTCACTGAAAAAGAAATTAGAGAATCAACCCCCTTCACAATAGCATCCAAAAAATTGAAATACTTGAATCAATATAACAAAGGAAGTAAAAGATTTATACATTGAAAATTACAGTTCTCTGAAGAAGGAGATTGAAGAGGATCTAAGGAAATAGAAAGATATTCCTTACTTGTGAATAGGAAGAAACATTGTGAAAATGGCTATACTCCCAAAATGTTATGCAGATTTAATGCAATCTTGATCAAAACGCCACTAACACACATCACAGATCTAGAGAAAACATGCCTAAAATTAATCTGGAGACAGAAGAGATCTAGAACTACAAAGGTAATCCTGGGCAACAAGAGTAAGACAAGAGGCATCATAATCCCTGACTTGAAATTATACTACAAAGCTACTGGGATAAAATCAGCATGGCACTGGTATAAAAATAGACCTGAAGATTAATGAAAAATATTCAAAGATGCAGACACAACTACAGAGACATTCAGCCACCTTATCTTTGGCAAAGGGGCCAAAAATGTTCAATAAAAAAAATAGCCTCTTTAATAAATGGTGCTTGAAAAACTGGCTCTGTACATGCTGAAGACTAAAACTAGACCCATGTCTATCACCATTCACTAAACCACAGTCAAAATGGATCAAAGTTCTAAATATTGAAACAGAAACAATCATTGGCAGAAATCTTGAAGATATAAGTGTAGACAGAGGGTTCATTAGCAAAACCCAAACCACACAGAAAGTACTTCAAAGAATCAACAACTGGGTCTCATCCTTTTAAATGTTTGCCACATCAAAAGAAATCACTAAGAGTGAGAAAAGAAAACTCACAGTATTAGGAAAACATTTTAGCCAACTGTCCCTCAGAGGACTCCTATCCAGAGCGTACAAAATATTGAAAAAACTCAGATCCCCATTGTTAATCCCCATTAGCTTGTTTTGAAATTCTGAATGACTGTTTTTATTGTTTTTTCTCTATAAGATAAAACAAAATACATAAAAACCATTATAAGAGAACATCAAACTTTGAAGAAGAGAAATAAGATTTCCATAGTTAACATTTTAAGATTCGAACATTCAGTCTTCAGCAAACAATCACTAGGCATGCAAAGAGAGAAGGACGTACACTTTTTAAGAAGAAATATGCAGTGTATCCATAGACACTGTCTCTTAAAATATCTAACATCTCATCAACTAGACGAAGACATGAAAGTAACTCTTAACGATGTTTAAATAAAAGAAAGACATGAAGGTTAAGAAAATCATATGTGGAAATATCAATAGGCAAAGAAATATAGAAACATCAATAAAGGAGTAAGAAGCCTGGAAACAAAAAGAAGAAGGAGGGAAGGGACCCAGGAGCTGAGAATTTGATTAACTAAAGTGAAAATGTCACCAGGCGTGGTGGAACACACCTGTAATGGCAGCAACTGGAGCCTGGAGCAAGAGGAGTACTGAGAGTTCAAGGCCAGGGTGGTCACAGTGCATTCACCACCATCCTGAGCCGTGAGGCAGATCTCTCTCTCATGATACAAAACGAAACAAAACAGCAGCAAAATTTACTAAAGGGATTCAAGAACAGGTTTGTACAGGCCAAAAACAAAACAAATAAACATGAAGACAGGAGGGAAACCATTCAGTCTGAGCTACAGAATGAAAAAAAGTAAATAGAGCATAAGAGACCTGTGCCTCATTGTTAGTCTAGCATGCTTACAGCTGATCAAAACTCAAGAGGAAAGACAAAAAAAAAGACAGAATATTTGTAGAAATAATAGCTGAGAATTTTGCAGTTTTGAGACTATAAACATTCCCAAAGCCCACTGAACTCAAAGTAAGATGAACTCGAAGTGACCAAACCCAGTCACCAACACCCGGACCCATTATTATTTAATTTTCAAACAGCAAAGTTTCTGAAAGAGAGAAATAACACAAACCAGCTCCTCAGAAGTTTGTTGACAGCCAGTTCCTCATAAAATAAAAACTGTGGAAGCCGGATGGCAGTGTGCCAAAATAGCAAATGATAGAAGACACAAATAAAACAGAATTCTGCACCAAGAATCTAATACTTAGCAAAAACTGTCCTCAAAAAGTGAAAGACAATTCAAGTCACTTGCAGATAAGGAAGGTGCGAACATTCGTTACCCATCTTCCTGCTCAGCAACAAATGCTGAGAAAAGAAAGTACAGGAGACAGGACGGAACAGGAGTAAAGAAAGACGGGTCGAGTAAAGATGAAGACATGGTGATTATAAAAAAATAGGATTATTGTAATAATGCTTTTGGTTTTCACCTCCTTTATTTAACAAAATTTAAGGGAACAGTATATTTAAAGGAAATATTGGTATTGTATAAAAATGTCCCTTTGTGACATCAGCAACTAAAAGATGGGGAGGAGCTATGAAAAGAATAATTTTTGCTATTGAAAATAAACTAATATAAATTCAAATTGATATCAGAAATTCAGGACATTAATTTTTATGGTTAGTGAAATTAATGTAGTTCTAGAATATATACAAAGGGAAATTAATTAGAGAGGATGGTTAATATTTCATCATAAGATCAACTAAACTTGAAAGAAGGTAATAACATAGGCAATGGGGAACTATAAAGCCTGTGGAAAACAAATGTCCAAATGATTCCAGTTTATCTCACTTTATCAATAATCACTTTAACATGAATAGAGTAAGCTATTAGTCAGAGGACAGATATTGGCCAAATAGCTTTTCAAGACCTGTTCCAACTATTCTTTTAAAATACAAATAAAAGATTATATTTATTTTATTGACAAGTGAAATACAAAATACAAATAAAAGATTCATCTAAGATACAGTGGCTCTTTAAAAATTGAAAATGAAAGGATGGAAAATATATTCAATAAAACACTGTCATGACCAAAGCAGAGCAATAGTGGCTGTGTCTCTAAAATCAGCCCTGTACTATCAGTGGCTGTTAGAGTAGCCAGAGAAAAGGCCAATTAGAAAATAGAGGATATAACACAGTAAACCAGCTAGGTCCAACAGATATATAAGGAACACCTTCTCCAAGTACACATTGAATAGTTTTCAGTATAGACCATGTCAGACCACAAGACTTAATTTCATCGACAAGATCCAAACACTGCCCAACATTTAGCAAGGTGGACTAAGAAAAAGGGAGAATTCTCAAATTACTAAAATCAGAAATGAAGTTCAGGACATTACTAATGATTCTACAAAAACTAAAAAAGGATATTAGGTGAGTACTATGAACAGTTGTATGTAGAAAAATTGTATAACCTAGATAAAATAAGAACAAGGTTCTTTGATGAGCTTCCCAAATATTTATGTATTGGCTATTTTTAAAATATTCTGTTATACGAATGTAAAATTTACTAAGTGTACTTAATGCATTCATGATGTTGTTAAACTGCCGTGATCGTGAGCTGCATTACTCTTCTTGTATTGTAAACTTGTTCCCCTTAAACAGCAACTCCCCTCCGCAGACGCCCTGGCAGCCACAGCCCAGTGCGACTCCATAACTGTGACTGCTCTACCTACTCATCCAAGGGAGTGACACAGGACAGTCAGAGACCCCTCCAAAAACTCACGTAGCTTCTTCCATGGTCTCTCCTCATTCAAAAGAACATCTGAAATGATAGATCTTACAGACTCCAGTATCAAACTTTTATGTACTAAGAAATTATACTAGTAACTCAAATTTGAAAATTATTTAAAGAACAAATGTATTTACTTATTAAAGGACTTTTTAAAACTTTTAAGTCAAAACTTTCTTCACTCTGAAAGACAGAAATCATTCAATGTCATTGTGAACTGCAACCTGCACAGTTAGTTTTGTGAACATGTGTCTCCTTTCTGAATTTGATCATTTTTCTAAACCACGGTCAAATTTCAAATCAGCTTTTGTTGTAGCTGAATACTGCTGCACTTTCTGTGTATCTCTTTAGTCTTTTTTTCTAACCTGTATGTAAATGTACTGAGGCAACTAAGAATAATAAATATAATCACAATTTAGCTAATTATTTCCTAAATAATATAGAAAATACAAAGATTTATCTACACTGAGGGCATGGAAATGAAACAATGCAGTACAAAAGGAAACAGCTCAGTCTTGAAAGCATTCAAGAAGCCCACTGCAGTTATTTAACTTTGATTCCTTGATCTTTGTTTATTGACCTAATTCAAACAAATATTTATTATTTTATCCTGATATACTCTGTGAAACCTTATTTCTCGCACTGTCTTTTGCTTTGTTTGTTGGATTGATTTTAAATATGTATTTTGTGTCTGCACATTTTTAAGCTTTAATCTGCAGTTACTTTATTGTTTTCAAAATGACAAATATTGCATCAGCCATAAAGGTTTTCCAAATTTTGTCTTAAATTATTAGCATTAAGGCAACATTTCTGTCATGATTGTGCTCAGCTGAAAAGGGTCCCAGTTGGCTAACAGAATCTGTGAACTTGGTATTGCTTCGAGCATTACATGGTTTCAGCTGTTGTTTCCTCACTGTTAAATTTCTGTGGGAAAGGCATTGGAGCACCAAGGGATCGGTAAAATCTGGCCTCATTTTGTCCTCTATGGACGCAGAGTGGCTCGCTGTGACACCTCAGCCATGTTCCTGAGTACCACCAGCAACCTCGCCAGCCAGCCATTAGCAAGTTATCCTGAGGCGCTGCATCAGTAGGTTAAATTAGCTACACTTAAACCGGCTGCCTGTCCCTGCCCTTCAGTGAGGTCTCCCCCCAGTAACGCCCTTCTCCACAGCTCCTACCAGTGGTTCTGTTTTTCAAAGTGAGCCATCTTTAATACATTTATACTTCTGGTCCATGAGCAGTGTAGCACGCATTTCAAATTTTTTTTTTTTTTTTTGCTTTTTCTGTATTTCCTTAAGGGAATATTGATGAATTTGTGTAATACTGTGAGGAAGCTAATGTTTACAGATCACCAAAGATAAAAATAAACAAGTGAATAAATCCTCAGAGTGTATGTAAACTATGTCCTTAAAATATTTTTAAATTGTAGAGATAAATTTTTTAATCATTATCTTTATAAAACAACAGTAAGGAAAAATCCAACTTTAATATTAGACTGTAGTATTTTCATCCATTTTTATAAATAGGGTAAAAAGTTATTTCATCATGGTAATATAACACTAAAATAACACAACGTGGGAAATTAAGAAATTTTGATTTCTAGTACAAGAATAAATGTTATATGATTTTTCACAAAACATGTAGTAATTCAACAGAATTTGGTAAGGTGAATAATGATGCAATCATCTGAGTTTCATCAGGCCAAGTAAAGCATTCACATGGGCACAAAATTGAGGAGTACTTATATTCTGGAAAGAAATTTACAGTCCACAATATGAGAGATTTTATTTAAGTAAAATGTCATAGAACTAGTGAACAGATCAAAATTAAACTCTTTCATAATGTTGGTTCCTGTCTCTAGCTACAAGGAAATTATCCCCATTTAGCTTCTCAAGGCAGAAACTGAAGTCAGTTTTTCCAGCAAAATTAGTATTGACAGTCAAATATAAATTATACCAATGAAAATTCAATGTGGGTTAATTTTGAAGTGAAATATAAGCAAAAATCAACACAGATTTTCCAGTGGTTCCTTCCGAGTGTCTCTCCTGAGTAGCCCTGTCCCCTGGACGGAACCACTGCTGACTACAGAGCAGCAGGCGAGCACGGTGCATACCGTGGCCTCCTGCCACCGGGAGCTGGAGGCTGGGAGCTGGAGAGGGGCCTGGCGTGCTTGTTTTCCTTTGTCTCAGAAAAGTATCACGTTGCCTTTTCTGAGCGCTCAATGTGGGGCCACTAGTGGCCTCCGAAGTGTCCTGGAGGCTGCTGTGGGCGTGCGATGTTTACAGCACAGAGGGGTCAACTTTGATGCCTTCTGTTTTCACTCACTTATATCTGTGAAAAGAGCAACAGTGCTTGTGTGGACAAAATGACTGTTATGAGGGTTAAAGTTTTAAAATCTGTGTTTATAAAATACATAAAATACAGCCTGTTACAGGTTATAATTGTTTCTGTTAAATAGAACAGTAATGTTCTTAATCGTGACACATTTTGGTGTGCTGTATAATTTTTCAATTAACTTTTCCCGATTAAGTAGATTTAGAGGTGCATTCCCTGTGAATTATTTTGGGCCACACAGTGTTATTCTATGCCCGTGAGTTATGTCATTCGCTTGAGCAAATCAAACCCCTGCCTTCTGGGAACCTGGAGTCCACGGAACGAGACAGATGATAGAAACGAGGGCGGCATAATAAAACAGACAGGAAGCCAGCAGCTGTTTAGGGTGAAAGGCGTTGGGCAGCAGAGGCCCAGCGGGCTTGAGCCGGGCTCAGGAGGCTGAGCTGCCCATTTCAGCACCAGCGCCAAGCCGTGGGGCCGAGGTGTCCACAGGGACACGGGCCATTGGGCAGTGGGGATGCTCTCAGACCAAAGACGTAAAGAAAAAGAAGCCAGGAAAGTAGGAAAGCCTGGAGGGTAGGGAAAGGAGGGAGGAAGAAAGAGGGAGGTGGAGGAAGAATAAAGTGACAAAAATATGCTTTTCTGTTTCGCACAAAGCAAGTGGTCTCAATGTACTGATCCTTTCTGACCAATTTCAGAATATACTTGCAGATATTTTTAAAAATTCATAATATGTGACTTATCCCTTCCAAATACTGATGGTATAAGTAGAAAAACATCTACTTTTTGGCTAAAAATTAGGTTATAGAAAGAGTATGAAGGTGCTCATGTGGCAATATTTCTATTACATTTGTTGCTGAAAACCCTGTTAATGCTTCTTCTGTAAAATATGTCATTTTAAACTCAAAAGTTTGCAAGCAATTTTTCCTAAGAATTAAATTTATCTAAATAAATTATGTCATATTATTTTTCTTCTCTTTGATCTACCAATCTTTTAAGTTCTGTTAAACTTTCATAGCCAGATGTCAAAATATTGTATAGTACCCGAATTTAGTATCAAACTTTTGAAATGCTGAAACATAAAGCATTTAATGCAGTTATAGGTCATTGCACATGTTTTCCAATTCTGAAGGTTTTTTGAAACTTGATTGATAGCTCCTTCCTCTGAATGCATACAATTTATCTTAATCCACTGGAAGACAACTGATCAGGGACTGTCTCCTGCTACCTCCTGTGAAGTATTCTCACAGTTAACTTTAAGACATGATCTGCCTTCCCTCTGATAGAAATGTTCATGCCGTAGCCTGAGTGGAAACATCTCTGCCTTCGTCCTTCATCCTACCATATGCTTCACCCTCGGGCTGTCATACCATCAGCACCCTGTTTCATCTTAGGATGCTTAGCGTGATATTCTAAGCACTTCTTTTACCCTCTGTTCTACCTTTCCTGTAAGTAAAGATACTTTTTTATTTATTTTCTGTCCCAGGTGTTCCTTTGAACATCATAATGCTAGCATACACACCAATGAACATTAAAATGGTTGTGGCCATGAAAATAACTTAGGCTCAGTTAGTCTTTCTTTTTCTTTTCCCTATGGAGAGGGAACTGGGAAGCTTGCATAGGCTAGACAAGCACTGTGCCATGAGCCATGCTTCAGCCCCTTTCTCTGACTGTGGTAGAGGTTCTGAGTTCATCTCATGCGTGCTTGACATTCACTCAGCTCAGTCCGTGCCACACGCCTCACCTTCTACTCACAGCAACGTTTTAAAGTGGGAATTATTAATTTCTACTTAAATTTAGGGGAAACCAGATAAAAATCCTTAACTCCCCAAGGTATTTTGTAACAATTTTAAGAGTAGAAGTTAGGGTTGAAGGTCAACTTCAGCACACCTGCCCCTTAGCAGGACCTCTCCTGCCCCTGATGCCCCACTAGCTTGGCACAGATTCTGAAGGCAAACTGCGTAGATCTGAATTTGTGTGGGTTTCTTTCCATCCCCACAAAAGAGCAGAGACCCAAAAGTGAATTTTTATATAAAGCATAAATAAGAGGCTGATAACTCATGTATTATCAGAAATGAAGCCATCAGTCAGCCAGGGAGGCTATGTGGAGCCCAGCAGTCCTGATTATTGGTGGATGACGGCAGACAGGATGGCCTGGGTTCTCTCACTGTGTTAAGTGGGCTGATGTGTGTCCTGTGGATTGCAGTGTATCATATAAATCAATGCTTATGCTGAGAGCTGGCAAACTGGAAATTTTCATTCCAGTGGTTCTTTCATATGTACAGAATTTTGCTCATTTTGTTATTATGTTCTTACAAGTGAATAACAGTGCCACTTTGTTAATGCCTCTTTCCTTCATATGGAGTTATTCTGTTTTCAACATTTGAAGAACTCAGTGATTGGTACATTTTAAACTGCATGCAAAATATGCTGACTCTAATAATTACACATAGGTTAAATTTAGCATATAAAGGAAAAAGCATGAAAAATCAAAGCACTCTCATTGCTTTGTCATTAGTGCAGTGACTGATGGTAAGTATCTATGCATTGAAATTACTGATCAGTCTGTGAAGAAATTTAACTGAGACATCTGCACTCATTCCAGCACAATTAACAAGATACCAGACCACTCCTTAAGCAACAAACCCACTGAATTACCTCAGTCACACTAGGTCCGGGGGTGGTAGTTCTAGTTTGGTGCAGGATCCCAACGTCATTATCAAGAATTCAGTCTCCGATTTTTCTCCTGTTGTGTCCTTCAGTTGTTGGCCTTTTAAAGGTCACTGTGTTGTGGCTTCTGTATGGCTTTGGGAACTGGGTGCCAAACATCCTCAGATAAGGTTTCAAAGCCAGGAGAGCAAAGTGTGGCCCTGGCAGGTTGCTGGTGCTGCTGTCGAGGCAGACAGGCGTTTTGGTCTGTGGAAGGCTTGCGGCATGTCAACGCTCATTGGTCCAGTGCTGGGCAGGTCATGTCACTACTCCTGCGTCTCGAACGACTGGAAAAGCTCCTACCCATCCAAGGGGAGAACTTCACCTTCAACCAGTGCTCTCTAATAGCAGCACTTCCGCCGTGTCCATCTCAAATTGTACTATAGCTCTGGTAGCCAAGAGGAAAAACATGATGGCATGGACATTAAAATGTTTAAGTAATTCTTTTCAGAAACACACTAATTATTTTAATAATTCATGAATACTGAGAATTTTAAATAGGCAGAGTGCATGGGAAAATTTTAGAATACATGCCATCCTAAGTCGAAATTTTCAACAATTAAATTAAAATAGGAATTTTCATGCATCCAATCACAAAGACAATTTACCTATTACTAATCCAATGAGAATAATATTTCATTATAAATGAGGACTTAGAATATTCTGTAATGATAGAGAATTTGAAATGCTTTCATTATTGCATAAAGCTTTAATACATACATATATTTTATGCTATAAACTTAGAAAATATTCAAGTAAACATGACGGGAAATAACTTTTAAAAATTATTAACTTACATTACAAATAGCTTGTTTATTAAGGTGATAAAATAATTTGCAGGCAACAATTTCTTTGGGGAAGTTGTATTTTAAGTAACTCCTTAGTACTATAAATATTTCCAGATAAAGTCACATTTACTCTATCAAGTGTGGTGCACAAAACATTCCTTTGACTCTTATTGGTACATGTTTGCAGTACATAATGATCACATTCACTGTGGAGAATTAGTATGTATACCTAAGGCATTTCAATTATTTCCCCTTCCCTCCACCCCTGTTAGTTTTCAGCATCAGATTAACTTAGTTATCTTATAAAAACTTATAATGTTAATTATTATATAGAGATTGAAAACCAGACTAATAGGCCAAAGAACATATAAAACATATAAGACAATTACACTAAGTCAAGGTACACATTTAGGTTAGGCTGTCCACTCTGAATTACAATATCTTTCTCTTCTCCTAGTAAGTCTGTATCTTCATATACCTTCATATAAGAGACGCTATACAATATTTAAACTCGTATGTTGGATTTACTTCATTTACTATTATGGTCTCCAAGTGCATCCATTTTCCTACCAATGACTCAAGTTTATCTTTTTTGTGGTTCTCCATTGTGTAAAAATACCACGTTGGAAATCACTATGGAGTTTCCTCAAAAAAACCCAAACTGGAAATTCCATTTGAGCCAATTATTCCCCTTCTATCAATTATCAACATTAACCCAATTATCACATTGTGGCATTTTCACATACAGTGTGACCCTGGCCGTGTAGACAGCTGTCACCCAGTTCCAATGCTTGGCTGGCATGAGCACACAAACCCTTCTCACCCTGGGTTTCCACGTGGCTTCTCCATGACTTATAATTAACACAGCTAGTGAATCAACACGACTACATACAATTAGACAAAGAAAACTGGGCTTCCATAGGGATATGATATCTCCAAATTAATTAGAAAACTAGACAACTGGCAAAAAGACATTTCAATCTGACAGCTGAATTCCTGGAATATTCTCTGCTTTGGGGCTCATTTTAGTCTGAAACCTTTTCTTCCTCTTTGTCTTCCCTTCTCACAGGCGGTGAGCACAGACCCCGTCCCTGTCAAGTTGCACTATGACAAATCGCAAGACCAGGTCTGGGTGCTGAGTTGGGGCAGCATGGAGAAGACATCCCCGACCTTGCAGGTGGGGCCTGGCAGGGGCCTGGGAGGACAGTCCCTTCCGAGGCCTCACTGGACACTCACTCGTAACCACGCAGCAGTGAGGCTTGTCCCTCTGAGAAGTGGGGTTTCATTGACCACTGTGTGGGAAAAAAAGGAAAACGTGGCTACTCAAATAGGAATTTGGAAAGGTGATAGTCACATTCATTAAAAGCTATACTTATATGGAAAATCAACACTATGGTGACCAAGTTGATGTCCTTAGAAAAAGAAAAGTAGTCATTTTTTGTACTCCGTCCTCTGCTGCTGTGGCGCAGTTCTCGGCTGAATGATGTGGGAAATGCAGCTTCATTTTAGCTCTTGGGGGGGAAGCAGGGATGGTCACACATGCAGGCAGCTCTGGTGTGGCCCTGCTCACGCACAGCAGGTGTGAGGGGACAGCACGATCTGGCCGAGTCAGGAAGTGACCCCCCATCGCTGCCGGTCCCCTCCCAGTCCCCACTGCTGCTGGACTCCAGGCTCGGAGCCCTGACCATCTGCACGCTTTCCCCCAGCCACTCCAGAGTCCTGGAGGGCCCCTCAGACTGGAAAACAGCTCCTTCACAGTGGGGCCAGATCAGGAGGGCAGCGGGTCCCCCATCACAGAGCACGCGGGGCGCCCAAGTTTATGGCAGAGGCGGGCAGGAGCCAGGAAGCCCACACCTCAGGGTTTGCCAGAATCTAGTTTCCTGATCCACATTCTGCACTTAGGCATGATCTTGACAAGATAAAACACACTAATAGAGATATGTTTGAGTGCAATCATTGATTTAAATTATTGTAATACTATTTCCTTTATTTTAAGAAAAGTTTTATAAGGCTTAAAATGCTTTGAAAAATAAGTTTTCCTTCTTTTCTAAGAAAATTAAGACTGCAAACACATGCACTATATTCTTCAGAATCAATCCCTCATCTTTCTCTGATCCAAGATACTTGTAATTTTGTAATATTGCTCAGGAAAAATGCTTTATAGAGGTCTACGTAACTTCCCACAGATTATGTAGGCATGTGAAAATAGGTTCTTTATTGTGTTCTGAATGTCTAAAGAAGTTATACAAATAGAATGCAGTGAAGTTTTAAAATATTTACTGAGTGGGAGTGAAAGGTAACCACTACACCTGACAATATTAAATAAAATGTAGAAACAGTTATCAGAAGAGTTATTTCAATTCGCTTGCCAAAAGGGAGAAGGATACAGAGGGATGTCGTCCAGAACAGGCTCTTTCTGGCTCCTGGAGGGCTCAGCACTTGGCCCAGCGTCCCACAGGGAGCTGGACCTGCAGCAAGAGCTGCAGCAGGAGGGCACAGTTCTGCTCCGGAGTGGGCAGGACCGGCTGGGAGGCCAGGCCGGGCAGTGCCCAGGCGGTGAGCGCTGGCTCTGTGGAGTTTGTAAGCGCTCTCTAGGGGTGCCTCTCTGGCTCCTCCTGGCCAGCCACTGTGTTAGACCTGCACCTTAACCAACTTGGCCCTGTGCGGCTCTCCCCAGAGGGGGGGATGTTGAGGTGTTCCTGACTGACTCCCACCAGGCTCAGTAGGAAACATCCACAAAGAAAGTGTAAACAGGGAAAACACTGTCCAGAAACTGGATTCCCAAGGCTTCCTTTTGGTTCAGTGCTCTTCTGCTGTATAATTGGAAGATGAATTGGGAATAGGCCAAGGCGACTACGCAATCTGTGTTTCTCTGGTCCTCACACAGCATATTTTATAATAGTACTCACCAACCCAGAAAACATTTTCTCAAGGATAGGAAGGGCCTGTTTCTCTTTCATGCCTTCACTTCTTTTCTAATTTAAACCATGTATCTTGGACAATTTTGAATACAAAATATAAATTTCCTATGACATTTATTATTGATAAAAAATTCACATACTCTCACAATTTTAGGTGTGCATGGCAATGATTTTCCAATTGGTGTTCCAGACAAATTCTGATATGTCATGTGAAACCTTTAAAAATCTCAGAATGTATGAAACCTCATAGAAATATCTGCCTGCTAATTTGTTCCACGGGTTCAGCTTTGATTTGAAATCAGTGATTGACTAAAAAGTTGTTATTTTGCCAAAGGCAAATATTTTTACTTTCTTGTTTCTTTGATTAAAATTCACTTCTACTGATTATTTTCAGTTTATTTTAAAATATGGCTGTATATAGTCTGAGATTTTTAAAAGGTTTCACGTGATTTATTTTGGAGTTTACACAAGTATTTATTTCCGGTTTTGGTCTAATGAAGAAATTCTGCCCTAAGACGACCTCATTACAGCAAAGTTAATGTTTCTACAGCTTAAAAACTTTTCTATACTGAAAATAGACAAAGCATACAAATTGCCACTTGATTAATGATACAGTAATTCTGAGGAGGGCAGAAAGAATCTATGCAAATAAATGCCAGAAAAAACTAATTTATTTCCGCAAGTAAAGTGGGAACTGAGCCTGTGGCAGTGTGTCCCCACGTGACCACGATGCCTTCTCCTAGGTGGTGACCCTGGCCAGTGTGAACGGCCCCCACCACACGGTGCACACGCAGCCCGTGGGCCGCCAGTTCGACCGGGTAGACGACTTCTTCATCCCCAGCCCGACGCTGCTCATCAGCCACGTGAGGTAAGTGCCCGCCGCCTCCTTAGCTCAGTAAAGTCCACATGCAGTCCTCGGACTGGTTCACAAGGTAAGTGTGCATGACTGCATTTGGGTTAGCTTTGTTTCTCCTCTGGATACATTCCCGTTTGTCAATATTGGTGATGAATTTCCCAGTATGTGTTTCTTTTCATGCTGAATAAATGTCAATCGATCATGAACACAGTTGTATTTTGTTACTTCTGTCAATTTAACTTTTAATTTGTTTTCAAACTGTCATTATGATTCCTCTTCCTACTCACTGGCAAAATGCAGGCATTTCTTGGAAAAAATGATAATTTTAGTGATAGAATCACATTTCAAATGGAAAGAATATTCATTTGACATTGACATGATGAATGACCCACAGTTATAGAAATGTGTTCAGTGCTATTTTATAACACGCTTGTATCAGTTTTTGCTTATATTGCAATTAATATGGAGCTATACTAGGAAGTGCAGTAAGTTAATATGAAGTCTTCGAGGACTGCACTTTGCTCAATGGGGCATGTTGGTGTTTTCTGTCTCCTCGACTACTGCCACAAGTGGAAGCACGTAGTAACATCTGGTGACATGGCTCAGAGGTTTCCTGCTGTGCTTGCCCACCCCAAGGGAGCCCTGCTAGTCCAGTGAGGCGGATACGTGCGCGTGCTGAGTGCTGAGTGTTCACAGAGAGCACTGGGGTGTTGTCAGAACACGTGTCGTTCTGGCCCTATGAGTTACAACATCACTGCAGTTAGAGCTGGAATTATTAGAAGACATCCAAATAATGTGAATAAATAAAAGACACAATTTTGTTTTACTCTATGTATTATGAAAAGGCTTGCAAGGTGTGTTTAACAGTCCTCGCTCCGTTCAGCTGTGTAGTAAAGTACAGGGGCGTCCTGCCAGTTTTTACAGGGATTTGGCTGAGCAAGGGTGGAAAGTTAACTGATATCTGAGCTGCACAAACAATTCCATCTTTATTAGCATGAATGTTCATCGCACTTCCTATTGCAGCTCAAAGTAATTATCTCTATCTCTGCAAATTAACTTACATTTCCAAAAATAGACTGTTGACTGTGTGAACTGTGGTTGACACAGGAAGGATCCATCCCACAATGGAAAGGCCTGAGCAACAGATGTGGTTGGTTCTCCTTCAGATTTCAGTAAATCTCTTCCTGACAATTTTGGCTTGTGTATAAATGTGTTGCTAAGAGTTTATGTCATTAAATTTTTATGAACTATGTTTTTCCAAAATTGACACCGGGTCCTGAGTGTTGGCTTGGTAGGCGACAGCTTGGCAAGTTGAGGGCTGACAGATACATTGTCCTTAATTAATATCATTTTCTTCCTTGGACCTAGCATCACATACACAGCTTTTCTTGCAGGTTACATCATCCACACTTCAGATAAGCCATAGCTACCACCTCTGGAGAACTCCTTAGGAAAACAGTCACTTCCTCATGCCTCTCATAGGAATGAACACAAAAAGGGACAGAAGGGCCACAGCGTCCCCTGCAGCTGGTCTCAGGGCGAGCTGTGCTTCTCGGTATGGTTTCACGCAGTGTGGTGCTGGTCAGGAGTGTGTCCATGGCCTGGCGGACTGGGCACAGCTGTCTGAGGAGCCACTTCCTTTGGTGCCCAGACCCCAGCCAGGGTCCCAGCAGCATCACTTATCCCTGCAAGGATTACCTTAGCCACTACTTTATTTGGGACTGGAATAACCATCGTTGAGCATTAATGCCCAGTAATCTTCTCAGTCACACTGGTTTCTTTGTAATTTTGCACAGTTTTGCTAAAACTCTGGTTTTTCTTTCCTGCTTTCTCCTCAGTTTTGCCTGAAATTTTTCTTTCTTTCTTTTTCTGTTTTGCTTTCTATATCTATAATCCTCCCACTTTGGTCTAGGCTGTAAGGCAAATCAGGAGTGAAGAGTTTAAAGCTACCAAGATACATATGGTAGTTTTCTTGACTGTAGCAATGAGTTCTGTACACCTGTGTTTGTATGTGTGTACACATATCTTAAGATATACTTGGACACATTTATGTGCATACACATCAACATACATGTATACTTCTCTTGAGACATGATACATCCATGAAACATCATCTGATGCACACCTCAGATGTATACTATATATATATATATATATGTGTATATATATACACACGCTATATATATATAGATGTATACAGATGTATACATCTATATATATGTATAGATGTATACATCTCTATATATATACACTATATATATATATATATACACATGCTATATATATACACACGTGCTAAAAAGGCTTTAAAGATTTATAAAAACTAAAATTTTTTAAACTTTACGAAATTCATTTTTTAAGAGCATCTGAAGTTCTCAACACTTCGCAAATTTTGTATTCCTCACTCGGATTCTCCTTTAATTTCCCTGGGAATTTGATTTCAGGGAATGGGCTTGCACTCACCAGGTGACTAGCTTCCACTCCTCTGCCGCCTTCCTGCAGTCCCCTGACCACACCACCTGTGTGACATGCACTTCATCCTGTAGCACAACGGCTTGTTAGTGCAGATGCCCTTTTAGGGTTTAGTGAACTGATGAAGGAATTTTCTTTCCTCTCCGTAAAATCAGATGATGACGTGAGCCCTAGCATGGGGTGACCAGACACAGCCGTGCTATCCTGCATTGGATCTGAATCAAGGTGTTCCTTAACCCACTAAGCTCTTGTTACTCAACCACACTTGAGACTCTACCTTGTTCCTTCCTGAAGAAAGTAAAGTAGGTGAAATGTCCTGGAGATTAGCAGGCTGTACTGTACTGCTGCCTCCTGAGATCCCTTAGCTCTTGAAAAGGACTAAATACTGAACAAAAGCTCATTACCAAAGCTTCAGCAATTAGCTCTGTAGGGTGGGCTTTCAGTACACTAAGATGTGATTAGGTTCATTGAAATCTAAATAGCTTGGAATTTGGCTAATAAAACAGAGGCGCTTTTTTGATATTTGTTGAAAATGGTATTTGTTTACTAATTTTATGCCTTTTTTAAGTGAATAAAACATAGTTTATGATCTGTTACTTTATTCAGAATATACAAAGTTCCACTGAATTTTTTTTACATTAATGATTCATTCTACTTCTCACTAATAACTAAACATTCTATTGTCAGACTAGTAGTCTGATAGAAGAGGATTTTCTTTAAAAATCTTTAACTTCATAAAAAGTTAGCAAATGGTTAAATATGGTTTTAGAGTTGAAAACATTACATAGCGGAAAAAGAGTATGTTTTGCAATGACATGAAAACTTGTAAACATCTGAGTATGGTAATGCTACTGCTCTTCATTGTTTATGATATGGCAAGTGCATGAAGAGATTAAATCTCTTGTAACCAATCTTTTGAAATTAATCAAGAAATTGGAAATTAATTAAAAATAAGTTTATTACTTTTTAGAAGCATTCTTATGATACTTGTTTTCAACTTCAAACCAACAAAATCTCATACATCATGGAGATTTACATAACTGATAGTTTATTCTCAGTATTTCAGAGAAAAAAACTTGAAGTGGATGCCTAGTCCTTGAATGCAGCTTGCTCTGCAGGTGCTGCCAGAATTTGCATAGACGAGGTGAGAAACAGTGGGCTTGGCAGTGATAGGATATGTCATCATCCTTTCTTTTAATTTCTGCACAAAGACAAGAGGAGTAAAGAGAACTGACAAGATGACAGGAAAATGGAGAAGTTGATAGGTGTCAACAAATCAGTGATGAGATATTTTCACAGCAATTTCCTAAAAAACCTTCAGTAATTCTTCCTGAGAATTACATTTTTTGCATAGGAAGGGTGAGCTAGGAGATTAGGGTGTGGCAAAGCTGGTGGGGGGAAATGGGCGTGCCCTGCCCCTCACAAGCTCGGGTCCCAGGGGCAGAGCAGTTCCCTGCAGCCTGCAGGTGCTTCTCTGGAGAACTCCAGCAGTTCTCAGTGGCACGGCCTGGCACTGAGCTCGGCCTACTGTGTGGGGTCGTAGACCTGCTCTTGGGACCTGGACATAGAAGTTCTTGTGTATTTCACAGAGATTCAGCGGTGTAAAAGGACGCACCAGTGCCATGAAGAGCTTGCTATCTATCATGACTTTTCCTGCTTCCTCCAGGGTGTACTTTTATCCTACATTTTCCTTTTCCTTGGCCCAATCTCACTGTGCAGAGCCAGTTTTCCCTCACTCTTCACTTTTTCTTTTCTTTTCTTTTTTCTTTTGTTTTTGCTCTAGGGATTGAACTCACAACCTCATGCTTGCCAAGAAGCACTTGTGCTGCTGAGCTAAATCCCCAGCCTCTACTTTTTTCAAATAAACATTGCCACTGCTTTTTCCTTGTTTTGTTCAATTCTTTGTTAGACAGGAGAGGAATTTAACTCCAGAAGGAAAGGTGAATGACCCACAGTCTGTTAACATGTATTTGCTGAGCCACTTTGGAGCAGAAGCCACCTGGTCATGAGGGGTTAGGGTTAGGGTTAGGGTTAGGGTTAGGGTTAGGGTTAGGGTTAGGGTTAGGGTTAGGTTAGGGTTAGGGCTCCACAGGGAGCAGAGCGGGAACCTGTGACAGGACATGGTGAGGCACAGTTAATCCATAAGAATGGAGAGGAGGCTCACCTGGAGCTTCTGACTCATCCCGGCACAAACTGTGGGAGGAGCATAGCAGACAGAGGTTTCCACCTGGGTTGCAAGGGAAAGGCTGGAATTTGGGTGGAATCCTGTTATTGGTGGAAATTCTTCATGGTTTTCACTAACATATTATTTTTGATACAATTTAAAGCAAGTGCCATGCGTAAAACAGAAAGTATGTTTAAAGCTCATCCTTTGTATCGCTGCACGTCCCCTGCCTCCATCTCTTCTCTCTGTCCATGCTAGAGTTCAGCTAGAAATAAACTGAATGGGACCTGGACAAAATCAGTTGTCAGCTGGTACTGAGGGCTCTTTCAGTAAACACAGGAAGGAGAAGATCTTGCAGTTGGGTGCTGGCCGCAAGACACATTCTCCAAGTATTACTGGGAGGCAAAATCTAGGATGTTGCTCCTGGAGATGCCTGTAAAGGTCTCCTAACTCTTGAACCATGCCCCACTCCAGTTTGATCATATTTCTGGGAATTTCAAGGCATATATTGTGCTCTTTGAATTACGCTTCTATAGACTTTATCTTTAAAATGTACCTAATTCTTGAGAGAAAAGTGGAGCCACTGGGAATTACTACTGTCATTTCTCACTATAGACATGCAGTATTTTATTTGAAGGACATATGTATTGCACACACACACATGTGGATAGTCATGGGTATTTCTTCTGATCAGTGATTACGTGACAGAAACAGAGTGAGTAGAGGTGTCTGTAATCTCAGTGGCAAGGGAATACTGAGACAACACACATGGAAACAAATTCCCCAAGTTGCTGGTAGCCACACTTTTCTTCTCCTCAAGAAGACACTGCTCACCACAGTGAGGACCAAATGCCTGTCCTCCAGTGTTCCTGTGCTACACCCCCAGCTCCCCACTGCATGTCTTGGGGTGAGGCTGGGCTGCACTGAGCAGTTCCTACTGGGCTACTGTTCCTTTCGTGTGGGCTGGGAATGACAAGGTTAGTGCCAAGCATTCCCTTACTGGGGTCAGAAGCTAAATTATCACTCAGAGTTGAGTGGTTACTGAAAGTCCCTGAGGACCTACCTGCTCTAGGTGACCATAACCTGAGCACAGCACAAGGTGACAGCCCACTGCCTGGATGCAGAGACCTGAAGAGGAGGCACCACGCTGCAGGCTGGAGTGGTCTACAGGGTGCTTTCTGTGTTATAAATTTTAGCAGGGAAATGACTAAGAAGGGGCTGGGTATGATGTATGTTTCTTTAAGACACCTCCAAGGGAAAAATAAATACTCTGTGAAACTTAAAGTATATCATATTCCCTCACATTTCATCAAATTTGATAAAGCAAAAAAAAAAAAATATATATATATATACATACATACACACACACACACACAGTGTTAGCACTAAAATTTAGTTAGTACAATTTACAATGAAATCCTACCATATTAGAAATTGAAAATATCAGAACTTCAATGGTATTTTAAGGAAAGTATAATCTCAGTGTGATAAATAACAAAAGTGCTTCAAAAATGTTTCTAGATGGAAATCTATATTGGCCCCTTTTTATTCCATCCTTATGTGCTAACTAAACACAAAAATAAATAAAATAACAAAATAACGTAGATATCCCAGAAACCAAAACCTCTTCTATATACTCTTTAAACTAGTGAATATCTGCATTACCTGAAAGTTCTGAGACTCTGACAGCCCTCTTCTCTGGTTTCTGGTAACTTCTTTGGGCCTTTTTAGCTCCAGAAAAAAACACAGTTTAGATTGGCAGAACCGTTACCTCATGGGGTACTTACATGCCCAGTTCCCCCGGGCTGCATACGTTACCTGGAAAGTGAAAACTTCATGAGTTACTTACTACCAAAGAAGACACATACTTACTACCAAAGAAGACACACATCTCTCTTCATATGTGTGTGTGTGCACCTACATCTGGTTAGCACTGTGAACAAATCGTCCAGTATTCTTGTGTGTGTGCAAAGCCTAGATTCTTGAAGACTGAGTAACTTTCTTCATTTTATCTCAAAAGAAGAGCATTATACCCTTCAAAGTTTGATCGATGATACCATTCTTCCTCTTTTTCATTGTGTTTATTGGATTTGCTTTTAATTATTCAGCACCTTCGCCATTCTTTGCCATATTAACACAGTTCACACACTTGACTAGAAAGTGCTTTGGAATGGAAAAACGCTGGGTGCTGGTAGAAGAACTGTGAGTGTGTGTGTCCTCTCTCCCAGTGTTAGAGTCCTGTCTGCCCTCTCTAAGTCTTGCTGTGAATGAGCAGGGATCTGTTCTTCTCTGTTGAACCTTTTATTTTCTTTAACAGAAAGTGCGCAAGTCCTAAACAGAAGATCCAAAAAGATCAGCTGCTCTTTTTACACATATTTGATTATCATATCTTCTGCATTTGCCATGAAATATTTTTGTTATATAAGGAAACAAGGTTGGATTTAAGAGCAAACCATAATTCAAATATGGAAATTTAAATACTTTATAAGGGAAGCATTTCACACCAGTGTTATTAAGTAGACTCTAAGCTCCAGATTTAATAAAGACTCAAAATAGACTGGTTCTTCAGGCCTTTGCACTAATGGAATCAACAGAGCACTACTAACATGTAATGTATAAACATCCACCTTTCAGGGCCAACTAGAGTTTTATTATAGGTTCTGATGCTGACAGGACCTGCTGTTCTGAGACAGCTGCCGTATGCACAGCTAACATTTCTGGACCCAAATTTTCTCTTTCTCACACATGATTTTGAGTGTACTCTCAATAATAAGCATATTTTACCTCAAACAAACTATATGGTTGCAGAGATTCTTTTAGTAGTAAGAACATTCAGGGAAAATTGAAACATATGGAGAAATACAGGTGTTCCATAACTTACCATGAGACTTTATGCAGATAGAACCCTGGAGGTTGAAAACTGTTTTAAGTGAAAGTGCCCTTCATACACCTAATCTATCTATAGAACCTTGGTGCCCATAGAGGTCTGATCTCACCCTACCGGGTGCAGGGATGAGTGGGGCTGCGCTGGCCTCAGTGGCCCAGGATCACAGCAGTGTCTGGTGCAGTCCAAGGTCAGATTTCAAAATTTGAAGTAAGATTCCTACTGAATACAGATTGGTTTCTTGTCATCAGAGTTAGGGGACATCTGTGTATCAGAAATTAAGATGCAAATTTAACAGACACTGCACAAGGAGGAGCAGAACTCACAGAGAAGTTAGACAGTTTCTTACATGGATTAAATGTATGCCTTGCATGGCCTGTTACATACATGTACTTGATAGAGTTTAATATTCGGAATCAAAAATGCAAAGTTTTAACAAGTTCTTCCCAAATTTATGTAAAGAAAAAAACATGCATAAGGAGGTATTTAATTCCTTCAACCATTAGATAGATGTATTCTTTTTCTACTAAAGGAAAGGGTATGTGATATATTTTAACACAGCATCTTCTTTTATGAATTTACCAGTGCTTCTTAATACAATTTTCATTAAAATGTTAAAAATTTAAATACAGATGTATGTAACATAAAACAAACTCTTTTGATTTAAAAACTCCTAGTGTGTAGTTCAGCAGAGCAAAATATTAATAAGTTTCTTCTTCAGAATAGACGCATAAATTAATGATTTTGGCAATTTTCTGTGAACATGACCAACATGTTTATTGTATGACTGCAAATGCATGGTTAACACAAACACAGGCGGGCAGTACGGGCTGTGTGCAGTGTCCATGGGGCAATGTGGAGGGACTGGCATTGACCTTACTGCGATTTGATCTGTGAGGGTTTCACTGTGAATCCAAGTGAATTAGCGTTCGTCTCATTTTAATTTAGTTGTAAGTCTTTTAATATAGTCTTACCTTAGCTATTCATGTAGAAAAAGGAAATTGGTTGCTGTGAGTCAACCCAGAGTATTTGCATTAGCTATGCCTTTTTTTTTTGCTAAATTTCATTCCATCAAGTATATTCCTTTGCTCACATTTATTATTTCACAGTGTTTCAATTCTTTACTTTTTGAAGGGCTTCATTTTTTGAAAAGGCAAAGAGGCAGTAAGTAAAATGTCAGGTTTTAGAACTCTTAAGATTTGATTAAAAGAATTAAACATATGAAGGATGTCAAGAAGCCTTTAGAATTAACTTATTACAGGTGGGGGAACTGTCTGTTAAACCTGGCTGACATGTGGCATGCACAGACACCTTGCTCGGGACGCCACCTAGACCAGGAGAGGAACCTGTGTGACCTCTCAGTGCAGGCCCCCTATGCAGCACGCACCTCTCAAAGAAAACGTGGCAAATCCCAGAAGAAATAAAAATAACAGTTGCTCTAAAGCAAGTTTTAAAAAATTTTAACTGAGTTTGAGCTCAAAGTCTCTGTGCTTGTTTAGGCTGAGGTCAGTTTCTTTTTTGTTTTTGTATTTTTATGCTTCTTCTTTCTGTGGTGGTGGTTGTTTGGTGGTGGAGATGGAGAAATGCATAATATTCAAAGTTTTTTTATACTGAAAACTGATTTTAAGGAAAACAAGATAAAAATTACAATAGTTTATTTTAATGCTAAAGTGTCAGAGCCGATTTTTCTGTTTACTGACTTTAGATACGTAAGTACAGCTTTTCGTTTCCTTTTTGACAGTATTACAATTTGTGATGAAAGAGCAGGGTTTGCATACGCTGTGAAAGAAGTTACTAATTCATGTAACTGAAAACCAGAAAATAATAAAATAATACAGATTTTTTCTTGTAATAATGCATGTCAAGATTATCCATCTATTTTGAGTGAAGAGAAACTGCTTATATTTTTAATTAGTTAAGACATGTGTTTGCTTACTTTCCATTGAAAATTTAGTTATATATATTAATACTGAGCACACAGATTATTGTGAAATTTTTAAGACTTCATTTTAAAAACTTGATAAAACTCAATTATTACAGTATAATAATTTGAAAATAGATTATAGAGGAAGTCTACATTGGCTAATATGTCTACCCACTCTTTTGTTTATACTCTTAATTTGTTTGGCAGTGATTTAAATCACAAACGTCTTCTTCTATCCAAGTTAATTCACACCAGGAACACAACTGACTTTCTTAAGAGTACAAGTAGACTGGAATAGAAATGATTTGATGGTAAAGAGTCAGTTGAAAGATGCATTGTTTGCTAATTTATTATTTTATGTTTTGGAAATTTTCAAGATGTCATCTTTATCAGACATTTGTGAAAATAGAAGCACTTTAATCTATTTATTATATTTTTCATTTCCTGAGTGTGGCCTGTGCCCTTCCAATATATGTTTCACATATGCTGATAGTCTTTTGATATATCTGCCACTAATATAGTTTTAAATTAATTATTTTTACCATCTTATAATACTAAACCATCTTTTTTATACCAGAAAATATTTTTGGACCAGTACCACATTTGAGTTTACAGAAGTTTAACAAATTACATGTGTTTTTCTTATTCAAAGTGTTGTTGTTAAAATTCAGAATCATTTGAAAATGTTCTTCCTTTCAGTATTTGTGCAAGGAAGGCATATATAATGAAATTCAATTTGTAAATTGATAATGTGAAAAGAAATTCGCCTTTTTACTATTAGAAATTCAGAGTGAATTAATAAGTTGTATATTAAAATAGACAGGAATTTTAGCAGTTTATAAATGAGTGAAAATATTAAGTTGGACCAATTATATGTGAAATTTATGGAAATGTAGGTTATGTATTACTGTTTATTGCTGTTATCTAATACAGAGTTTCACCAGAAATTTCTTTCTTTTCTCACATATAGTAATCATTTAAAATGTTTCTCTGTTTTCTATTTTAATATAAAGGTAAAAGTCTGAGTTTATAAGGTCAAATCTTAGTTTACTACAGCATTTATTTTCCAGCAGTTGTGTTACTTGGTTATAGTTTTTGTTCTTATTACTACAGCTACTATATATGTTAATAGTAATTAACAAGCATTAACTCTAACTCTATGTCAGACACCGAGCCAGGGAATTTTTATGCTTTACCTCTTTCAAAACTAACAGCAACAAGAATTTTTATCCCTCTATTATACCTGGCAAATGCCTTAGTAAGTGTCCTGCTATGAACTCACTTCTGTATGAGTTCACTCCTAATACTTAGCCATTGTCATATCCAAGTCCCTTCCTCCCATCTGGAGCAAAATTTGGAGGCTAGTGCATTCTGGGAATTACCCAGAATCCACCTCTTCACCCCTGCCTTATGCCTCGCATACAGCTCTGCTATGGCTCAGTGAGAACTCAGCAGTCCTGCTGTGGGTTTTCTCATCTGTCTGTATTTATTTTCAGAATCCAGTGCCTGATAAATCTTTCAAATCTCATATCAAAGACACCTCTTAATAAAATTTGGTATAATTTCCTTAATTGGGCTTTCCTTGGTATTTTGAAATTGCATTATGTCACATTGTATGAGAACCAGGCAGATGTGAAGATTTTTGTCTACACAGATCTCCCTTGGAAACTGGCTTTTCAGCTCCTTTGCACCCTTTAATCTGTTACATCAGTTCATTTTCCTCTGCTGAAGGAACGGAAAAAAGCAGGAAAGAAAAAAAACTTGGTATGATGTCTACAGTCATGCAGTGCCTGCAGTAATTTTTGCTGTCTGTTCATGTCTAACCTCATGAAGTCTGTTTATTACCCTGTCTCTAGTCTCCCAGACACAGCCCTTTCCCAGCCCCTTTGCCTCTCCTGTTTCTTTCAATCCCCCTTGAACCCACTGCCTTAGGCAGTCTCACCTGCAGGTGGCCGGAGGTGCAGCCCTGGGCCCTGGAGGAGCTCTGCATTCTCCTCTTCCCCTGGACTGCTCCTTCTGTCCCGATGCAGTTTTGATTCTGATGTAGCTCCTCTTAATTTTATTCCAGTCTTCTAGCCAAAATCAGATGCCTTCTAGTCCATGCAGATTTCCCTGTTCATTCACGATAATAGCACTCTGCTCGGAACTTACCTCTCATTGCACACCCCTCCCTTCGCCTGTGAGCGCATTTCATCTATCTATCCAGTAAGGCCACACTGAGTACTGAGCATTCACGTGCTGTGTACCATTCCAGGTTCCGACAGGTTCCATGAAGATAAACAGACTTTGTCCTGTTTTACAGTAGGACTATCGATATCATTACGATTTAATAAAGATCTAGGTGAAAAATTTTTAAACTCACAACTTAGAATTCTAAATTTATGGATGCAAATTCAAATTCTATCACTTCCTAAAATGGGATTCCAAGTAAACTGTGGAAGGATTTTATTTCAAAAGCTTTGCCTGCTGAAGAGATGGTGCTCCAACCAAGCCACAGGCAGAAGGTACCGATTTCTCTTGGTCAATGATTAGTTTAGACATAGACCCTCGGCCCACTGAGAGTCCCTCCATGGCATTGGCCTTTCAGAAAAAGGCCCCTGCTTGTTCTGTATGATGGTGGGGTTGAGGCCTTCAGCAGAAGGCTCTGCGGAGCTAACAATGATCTTCACACCCAGGAGCCCTGGATCTGACACCTAAGACCATGGGGGGCCAACTTTCCTCCAGCTGAAGAATGAAACACTATTACAGCCATGTGTCCAAAATCCACCTATGATTCAGCACATCCTAACTTCAGACTTCTGACCGTGACTCCCCGGATTCTTTTGATTTGAAAGTTTTGGGTTGGATGCTTCCATTCTTACAAGATTAGGAGTCTGAGACTGGGTCCCTCGTTACCCACGGCAGGCTGTGGGCTTTGGACAAACGCAGCCTCCTTCCTTTGTGCTCGGGATGTCCCAGGGGCTTTGGTTGTGCCCCCCACGGTGGTTACAGTGGTCAGGATTACGTGCATTAACTTTCTCTGAATGATGATTTTTCATTAAGAGAAAAGGTGTGCCAAGCCACAATTTGAAGCTGCTGAAGTTTCTTAGTTTCCGCCGAGCCGAAATTGTCACTTTTGGCCCCTGTGCACTACCTCACGGGGGCAGGACACCCCGAACCTTGGGGTATTTGGGGCACCCTGTGCAGCACTGGAGCCACCTGCAGACCATGGCTTGGGGTCGACCTAGTGACAGCCCGGAGACCCGGTTGCCTCTTACTCGGCCTGGACATCTGTGTCTGTGACTTGATGAAGTCAGTATTGTGTCCTGAGTGCTGTTAGGAAACCAGTTCTCTCAGGTACGAGGAGGCCAACGCCACACTTTAAACAAGCTGTGACTGATACATTCAAAGGCATCGAGCAGGAGGTGGTTTCCTGCCTTGCTGAGCGAGCACGGGAGAAGGCATTTGTGGGAGGAACAGGAAGCAGACTCAGGACTTGACTGGTCAGGGTACAGATTACAGATGCCCTGTTACGGCTTCTCCTTTGGGAGAATCCCTCACTGAGTACGTTAGGTGGCCGTGTCTAAGATATGGAGCTTAAGTTCTATTTATCTTCACTAGGGCGTTTACAAGAATGTAGCCCAATTTAGGCTTCCCCATGTTGGCCAACATGTCAGATTCTGCTTCTGCTTTTTGGTGAGGCCCAGGCTGCCCAGGTGGCCCAACTTTGTTCTTTAGGGCACTGGTGGCCCAGTCTCCACTTCACTGTGTTAACAGTGCCCAGAGGAGAAAATCCTCCAGGACTTTCCTCCAGGGGAAGTTTCTAAACTTCATCTAAGACCTGGCTAAAACCTGTGATTGAACAAAACCTTGGACCCTGGAAATATTAACTTTTAGAGAGTATCCTTTTTTTCCCTGTCAGTAGACAGATTCAATTATAAATGTCTAGATTGATGGCTTGAGATTTGTATCTTCCATTCAATTTTGAAAATTCCCTAGGAGATATTTCCTCATGAAACTTTTCTGGGTCATAGTAACAGGTGCTGGAGTTAGTACTTTATTGGCTTCTCAGTTTTTATTTGGTATTAACCTAGTGTCCACAAATGCTGAATGATGTATTAGGCTTATAAACAAGTTGATAACCACATCAGGCTAGTACTCTGCAAAATCTGCTGCATTTTATAAAGTTAAATTTATTAAATTGTTATACAAAGGAAGGCAATATCACCTAAAATTTACTTTGAATACTTTTACCAAATATGAAACTTATTTTTTGGTTTGAACTTGGAGTTTTCATATTTGTAGTTTATAGAAAGCAAATCATATTGGAATTCTAAATAAACACCTGTCAAATGGAATAGTGGATAATTTTAAAATACCATCATCAAGGTAGCCAAATAATAAACCTGTATGTTTATTGATCTGGCCCGCGGATCAGTCCGTGGGTCTCACCTGGAGAGGGAACGGGGATGGGGGACAGGGCAAGAGGAAAGAGAGACGGAGACAAGTTGAGCAGTTCCAGTCAAGTCTCGTTTATTGAGGAGGTGCCTTCAGCTCATATGGAAGCGGGGTCAGGTGGGAGAGGACCATGGGTAATGTAGGCAGATGCACAGGATCATGGGTAATCTAGGCAGACACACAGGATCATGGGTAATGTAGGCAGACGCACCAAATGCCCACAGGAGGGCAGGATGTGGTGGCAGTAGTGAGGCTATCACGATGCTCCCTACATCTCCTCCCTTATCATTTTATAAAATCAGGAGTATGGCAGGCCTTGTGAAGATGGCGCCTGTCTTGGGACATGGACTCCATATGTGAACCCTACCGAGCCTTACCCGTCGTGGGCCTGCAGGACAGCAGTTGGTCCTGTGCCTGTCTTAGGTGGCTGGTGGTGTAGCACAAATGTCCAAGTTGCCCATCTCTGGCTGCCCATCTAGTACCTCAAGGCATCTGGGCCACATCATCAATATGGGCCATTTGTGGGAAACGTTTCCCGATAAATTTGTTGATCTGCCATCTCCAGTTGATGATAATGTATATGAATGGGCTTTGCCATGAATGCGTCAATTCTATCCTTAAGAAGCCTCATGATCCTCTGGAAGATGCAAGGGCCAACAGTTAGAAATAACAATAAGGCAGCTAGGGGGCCCCAGAAGGGGGGCAATATAAGGGAAGAGGCCCCCCCACATGGAGGAGAAGGGGCTAGTAGCCATTTGTTGCCGACGTTGTCTGAGTCGATCTTCTAGTTTTGGAGTTTTCTGCGTACAAGGCCGGACTGATCGACATAAAAGCAGCACTTTTCCTGTAAGGCAAGACAGATCCCTCCCTGTTCTGCTGTGAGTAGGTCTAGTCCTCATCTATTTTGTAGGACGACCTCTGCCAAGGAGTCTAGTTGATTTTGGAGAGTCTGTATAGTGAAGGATAAGGCTGGAACATCTTCAGACAGCTGTTTAGATAAGTCGGAATATTTGTCTAGGGCAATGGCAAGGCCAGCAGTCTCTGTGGCTACAGCGCCAGTGAGGCCCATTCCCACCAAGAGCGGGATTAGCATTACCGCTGTTTTTTGGCAGCCAGCAATATAATCGAATGTTGGCACTGGGATAGGTTGGTCACCTGGGACAATATCTATGTCAGGCAGGAGGGAAGTGGTCATGCATGTACCTGTCCAGTTGGATGGAAGATAAGTATAGGCTCCATTATTACCGCAGACAAAAATGTATCCTGTTGGGGGGCTCAGGGGACCCGTATGATTGACAAATGAGACACAGGTGGCGGACAGGAGATGGCCCATATCTATAAGGGCGGAATCATTTTGAAGAGAGCCCTGTAGGCAGGTAATGGATATGTTAGATGTTATCAATGGCTGGACCAGAAATGATTGGGAAGGTCTACAGGTAAGATTATGTGGGTCATGAAAGGGGAGTGCCTAAGGCCATACATAACCAGCAATCTTGCACTAAAGCAGGGTTAGTGAGATTAAGTACATGGTGAGTGGCTGAAAGGATATCATAAGTTTGTGGGTCTACATCCATGCCTCGTGATTTAGGGAGAGCTAATGTATGGTAATTGATTTTCGGAAACATATTGTCTTCAATTTCTTTTAACCTTTTATCAACCTAAAGTTCTCTTATCTTATCTTGAGGTCCTCCCCCGTCAAAGATATGGACAGGTGCCTGTCTGGACCAACATGTGGGTTCCCCTATTTTGCCACTACATCCAGCTTTTAAGTAAGGGGAGGTGCGGCCAGTGACCTGAGGAGTAACGCTCCAGTCACCCTGCACACTAGGGTTTATGGTCTTGGTAAGGGCGGCTGTGAAATAAGTTTTATTATTTGGCCCGACACACTCGGAATATTCTGTATAACATGAATAATGTACAGCCTCCATATAGGAATTGCAGGGGCATTTTGGTCTGGCTTTTGGATCTATAGGCTTTGGTTTAGGCTTTTGCTTACATTGCCAGATTCCTGATTGTCCAGTATTGGCCAGCCCTGGAATAAGGACCAAATGGGCTATTTTTGTACCGCAATCAGCTGTATTAAGGACCTTGGGTTCTGTGCATGTCACATAGGCATTGCATCTAGAGGAGTATTGTCCTCCCTCACAATCACAGGGGTTACCATGCAGCGCTTTGAGAAGCTCTTGTCTTGAAGGGGCAGGTTGGAATCCACCGTTAGTCAGGGGTGGTCCAAGGAGAAGGCTGAGTAGACAGCATAGGGCTCCGGGGAGTTGTGTCATCTGTAAGAGAGCACAAGGGGTTGTGCCTCAGGAGAGGATGTCATTCCTGGGCATCGTCTATGATCTTGGAGGAGGGATTGTCTATTTGCTTTACAAGTCAGTTGTTCAGGCAGCCATCTAGCTCCTTTTTCTTGTTTGGAGTAGACACAGACTGAGCCTCGTCCCCAGATGAGAACAGGGTCAGGGCCATTCCAGGCATTAGTTAATGGATCTCTCCATAATACTGAGGCAAACTGTGTTTGCGTCTGTGTATGCCAGAAACGAGATGCCACAGAGCAGCCTGAGGCATCCAAGGACAAAAAATTTAAAATGAAAAGAGCGTGTGAAAGGATATTTCTAGGAGACCCTCAGGTTGGGTACCATGTTCCCCCTTTTATTTTGTCTATGGTGAATTTAAGGGAACGATGTACACGTTCAACAATGCCTTGTCCTTGAGGATTATAAGATATACCTGTGGTGTGGAGGATATTAAGACACTTGCAAACTTGAGCGAAGGAGGTACTAGTATAGCCAGGGCCATTGTCAGTTTTGAGCTGTTGGGGACAACCCAGAATGGAGAGAGCTGATAGCATATGAGCTATAATATGTTTGGCAGCTTCTCCAGTCTGGAGGGTGGCAAAAATGAAGCCACTGTATGTGTCAACTATCACATGTATATATTTTAAGTTGCCAAATTCATTAAAATGAGTGACATCCATTTGCCATAAGGCATTAGGGATTAAGCCTTTTGGGTTGACTCCTAGGTGTTGAACAGGTAGATGGGTAGCGCAGGAGGGACAGTTCTTAACAATTTGTCGGGCTTGTTCTCGGGTAATTTTATGGAGGAGACGGAGGGTTTGGGCATTGAGGTGGTGTAGTTGATGAGC
>PVJX010015168.1:0-43207 GCA_004027295.1 Dolichotis patagonum
AGGTATATATAGCAATATAAATCTTAAAGCATTGTCACATGAGAATAATTTGCAGCAAAATACTTAAACTGATGAGCAGGACACAAAAGTCCTATACAAAATATCAAGCTGATTTCAGCAATATATAAAGTGGGTAAGAACCAACTAAATTTTCTTCCCAGAACTCAAGGTTCATTTCATATAAGAAAATAAACCTATTACTTTCTTCATTAATGGGTTAAAAGTAATTATATAAGCCAGGTTCATGAGCATACTCTCAGTGGTGTGGGAAGTTGTGGCAGGAGGTTCATAAATTCAACCCAAGCCTTAAGTTAGTGACTTAGGAAGAACCTATCACACACACACACACACACACACACACACACACACACACACACACAATTGGAGAGAAAGGGGCAAAAAATGTAGCTGTAATTGTAGCACCTGGGAGGCTGAGGTAGGATTGCTTGGGAGGTCAAGGATAGCCTGGGCTACAAAGTGAGTTCAAGACCAGCCTGAACTGCATAGTGAGACTCTGTCTCAAAAAGACAAAAAGAAAGTAAGAAAGAAAGGAACGAAGGAAGGAAAGAAAGAAGAAAAAGACAAAGGAAGAGAAAGAAAAAGAAAGCAAGCAAGAAAAAAAAGGAAGGAAGGAAGGAAGGGAAAACAACTTATATCTTACTCACGTGAAGCCCAAATCAGGTATTCCTGATTAGTGGATAAGTCTGTTAAGTGTGCTCATGGATCTTGGTTCCTTCCACCTTTGAGCTTTCAAGGTCACATACTCAAATGCCTCAAATTGGTCAAAGTGGATATAGCCTGGGAAACTATGCATAAGGAAATTTTATGGCCCAACTCTTTTTTTTTTAAATTTTATTTTAAAGGAAGCAAAATTAAACACAACAAAACAGAACAGGACATAAGAAAGCATAAATTTCAAAGCTAAGACAACCAGAGATCTTCACTATCTGTCATATTGTCTCTTGTTTTCTTCCAGATGGTTGTCCGTATCTTTGCATAAAAGGAGTTCATACTAAATAACATAGCCAATCTTTTCACAAGATGTGTAGTTCACTGGCTCCCACTTGCTAAGCAGGGGGGTGGGGGAGTGGAGGACATGGGATGGGGGACAGGATGACATGAGATGTTTGATTCTCAACCTAAATGCTGGCAGGCTCACAGCCGCCCCCCAGAGAGGGGAGGAGCTCCTCCTCCCGGCACCCCGAGTCAACCACAGGTCCCAAAGCGCCAGGGTCTCTCTCCTTCGCATGGCCTAACTCTTGAAGTTTCATTACTATCTACTTGGCAAGACTCATTTGCCCTTACTTACTTATGAAGGAAGCTGGGAAATATAGTCAAATGCACTGTGGGGGACACAAGAGGGACATATTTGGAGCCATGTGTACATAGAGACAGGCATCAGGGCAAGGAGAAAACCCTTTTCTGGGGCTGGCTGAGCTGTACTTCCAGTTTGGCAGGACAAACTTGCGTTAAGTTTGTCACAGATTCCTTGAAAGGCTTCCCTGAAAGGCAGTCTTGAGTATGTTTAGGGACCATTCCCAGGAGTGCTAGGTGAGGTACTTTAGCACTAGGTGGTCGTGGATACCGTTAGGAGCAGAGAGGTAATGTGGGCTATATTCCACACGCAGGCAACCGAAGTTGATTACCACACAAGTCCCCACGGGGAGCTCAGAGAACCCCAGTACCCTACACAAGGGGAATTTAAATGTTTGCCAACCTTTGTATGCTTGTCTCAGCGACACACTGGTGACAAAATAATCACCTAGGTTTAGACATTTTTTCCTCTAATATGAGCTCTCCCATCCCAATCTAGAGACAACAGAGAAGGCTAAAGAACGATAGAGCATGTTCCTTGAGCCCTGAGCTGAAGAGACAGCAGTTTGGAACTGGATTAGCTGCTAAGGAGTTGCTGCACTAGAGGAAAAATGAGGAAGGATTTAAAGTATTAATATTTTAGATTGGCCTTCCACCTTATAGAGAATAACAGAACATATTTATACAAAGAGTACTACAACATAGGGACTCTTAAAAGTGAAACCAAAAAGAAAGGTATGGTTTTTGGGAACCTATGAGAATCCCAAGAAATCTAATAACAAGTAGGTTGTCTTGCTTAATCAAGAACACATCTTGTGATTTAAGACTCAAGAGACCAAAAGAAACAAAAAGTATCTATTTTTGTTTTTGGTACTGGGAATCCAACTCTCATGTTTGCCAGGCAGGTGTGCTACTGAGCCATATCCCTGGCCCAAGGAGCGAATTCTTTTTTTTTGGTACTGGGGATTGAACTCACAACTGCGCACTTGCAAGGCAGGTGCTTATGCCGCTGAGCTAAATCTCCAGCCCCAAGGATCTAATTCTTAACAGTCCTTTTTTATTTTTTTTGAGGGTCTGATTATGTACATTAGGCTGATCTCAAACTCTCATCTCCTGTTTCAGCCTCCCAAGTGCTGATATTACAGGTACGTACCATTGCACATGTAGTAAGGCTTTTTTTGGGGGGGGGTAGTGGTAGTATTGGATATTGAACTCAGGTCTTTCCATGGAGCTACATCTCTAGCCCTTTTATTTTGAAACAGGATCTTACTTATTTTGAGACTACTGATCTTACTTGATTCTGTCTGTCCTAGAGTGCTGGGATTACAGGCATGTACTACCATGCTTGGCTGAAGGTATTCTTGTTTTCTTTTGAGATAGGGTCTTGTTATGCAGTTCAGGCTGGCCTCAAACTTGCAGCAATCCTCCTGCTTCAGCCTCCCAAGTATTGGGATTATAGGTGTGCAAATCATGCCTAGCAGATATTAAGTGGATTTTTTTGGTCACAATCAAAATTAATATTTAATTTGTCTGATGTGAACTTTTTTTCCTCCAATTTAAAATTCACAAGGCAAGTAGAGAGAGTAAACTGGCATCTAGCAAGATAAATATTTAAATCACCTTAAAGGCAGGAAACAAAAGAGTTTTGTGGTTAACAGTAAGGCAGTTACATGCTCCTAGAAGACATATGCGAGATAACTGTTGTAACACCCCAAAATTCATTAGTTTAATGCAGTAGAGGTTTACTTCTTGTTCAAAATCCAATGTAGGTACTCCCAGTCAAGTACCTCTTCTCCAAGTAATATATACAAACTTCATATACACAAACTTCTACATTATCATTCTGTTACTTTAAAACATGAGCTTCAGGAAGCCATGGAGGACCTGGGAGGAGAAACAAGACAATTCACCCTTCCTGTGAGCCAACTGCACAGGGGTTGGGAGACAAGAAAAGCCTCTACCCTGCAACTGGTTGATTCAGAGGACAGTCTGAGTTGATTCAGAGGACAGTCTGAGTTTGGTACCCTTAACTAGGGTACCAAAACAACTTAATGCTTGTATTGTTTGACTGACTTTGCAGGCCTAAGGCTGGTAGTCTGAACATCTATTAGGATAACTATATGCAATATAGCAAACGTGGGGGATTTACTTTTTTTTTTCGGTCTTTTTTGAGACAGGGTCTCACTATTTGCTTCAGGCTGGCCTTGGGCTCACTTTGTAGCCCAGCCTGGTCTTGAACTTGCAATGACCTAATTCCCTCAGCCTCCTGAGTGCTGGGATTACAGGAGTGTGCCACAATAACCAGCTTCTTGTCTTGTTTTTGAGATCCAATATTGTTCTGTTTTGCTTTGTTCTATTTTTTGGTTTTGTTTTATTCAATGCTATTTAGATTGGTTTTATTCTGTTCTATTTCATTATGTCTGATAATATGGGCAGCAATTCTGAAGATAACAAGAGGCATTGATTTCCTATTATCCTGTTTTGCAATCCTGTATCACTTTCATTGTTTTGACTGGATTTATTCTATTTTGTTTGGTTTTATTCTGTTTAAAATACACTTCCATTCTTTTGTTTTGATAGGTTAGGTATTATTCTGTTTTGTTTTGTTTGATTTTATTGTCTGATGGTCTAACAGCTATTTTTTTTTTTTTTTTTTTTGGTACTAGGGATCAAACTCAGGACCTCACACTTGCCAGACAGTCACTTAGGTCATCGAGCTACGTCCCCAGCCCAGGACAGCTATTTTGAAGAAAACAAAACACATGGTAGCCATTGTTGATTTCCTGTTATCTTGTTCTGAAGTCCTGTATTGCTTTCACTGTTCTGTTGATTAGCTTTATTCTGTCTCATTGTGTTTTAAAAAAATGTGCTTCAAGGTCATCATGGTAGGTAGAGAATGGAAAACTATCGAAAAGCCTCAACTACCCTTTAGTTGCCTTTTCTCTTCATTGGTAGTTCTATTTACACAGCCCTGCCTAGATGCATGGAGCTTGGACGTATAGTTCACCCAGGTTTCCAGAAAGAGTACATTCTGGTGAGCACCTAGTGAGTTTCTTCTGCAGAAATGAATAGGTGCTATCAGTGTTAGGATCTGGAAGATGAGAATAAGTTCATTAGGGAAAGTATATTTGAGCAAGACCAAATAGCATGTAATAGACCTTGCAGTAGGCTTGGGATGTATGAGAAATGCACAGAAAGCTTGTGTGGCCTGAGTTCTGAGAAAGGAAAGGCGTGGGTTAAGATGCAGTTGGAAGGCAAAGCCTGGGCAAGATCACACAGGGCCTGGGAAGCAGTCTTGGTTTTTGTGCTTCATGCAGTGAGAGATCATTGAAAGATTTTGACACAGAGAAGTGACATAATCTGATTTACATTTTAAAGAAATCACTTGGCTGTGAGGAAAATAAATGGCTTTGGAGAACAGAAGCAAACAGACCAGTAAGGCAGTGACTGCAGTGGTCAAATGTCCTAGAACCAGGTGGCTGGTCAGAGATGTCATCTGGGAAGGAGGACGACCTGGAAATGAAAGGCTCTAATTACTAGGCTGTCAGAGAAAAAGTACAGAGCTTCTGTGCTTTTATGCAACCAATGAGTGTGTGGGGCTAAGCTGTCTCTGCCAAGAATAGGCTCTGTCTTTTGGAACTGTGTTCCCTTAGGACTGTATTACTGGAACAAAAGAGCAAACGAGTAACTGCAGAAGAACTGTGTACTTGGAGACTCTCAAAAGAGATGCTGAACAAGCACAGGGCACAGACTGACATCCAAACCCAACTCTGCAACTGTCTTTCACATCCCCCCAACTTTATTCATACTATATATTCTTTCCCTACTGGAAAACAGTTGCAGCAAGACTGACATTCTTAGACAAACACAATCTCAGGGGATTAAAATGTCTACTTCTGTTTACCAATAAATTATCTGCACAATAGCTTTCAATCCTTTCCCCTTCTAGGGCTTCCTTGCCTAAGTTAAGGAGTCTGTCCTTTTTTCTTTTTTCTTGTCTTTTAGGGTCTCACTATGCAGTTCAGGCTGGACTTGACCTCACTTTGTAGTCCAGGCTGGTCTTGAACTCACAAAGATCCTCCTGCCTCAGCCTCCTGAGAGCTGGGATTACAGGCGTGCACCACTATGCCTGGCTCAAGGAGTCTTTGAGGAAAGCAGGAATGTTCCTTGCCCTTCACAACACCTGTCCATCTACTAACTGCTATTGATTGTTCTGTGGCCAAGTACTGAGAAAGAGAGATGTAAAGTGATGAAACAGGCCTGGCAGATATTCAAAGGGGAAATTTTGGTTGTCTCAATATCCTGGACAATACCCAGGTATGGTTTCAGCTGAGGTGGTCCCTTATGACTCCTTCTTTGGCCCACATGGCACGCTCTCCTAGCTTCTTTGTGCAGAGGTCTCCTTGGTTCAAGAAGGTCCTGCTATTACAGGCAAATGAGTTAGATAAAAATATAGGCAGTCACACAGGGCTGGGTTCTTGAAGGAACCAATGTAGAAGGCCAGATACCTTGCAACTGTGGGGGAAACAGACACCACCTGCTGTGGGCCAGGACTCAAGACAAAAGATCAAATATAATACACCTACATTCTAAGGATTGATATTCTAAATAGTTCTCTGTCACCTTGAGGAGGCCAGGAGTCACCATTCCAACCCACTCCTGGAAGTATGCTCTATATGCGTGCCTGTTTGCTACTTGACTCGCTTCCCCATTTGTCCTTTAAACAATTTTACCTGAGCAATTAATCTCATTGGTTGACCATAGTTCTGTCCCACCTTATGAGTTCGCATTTTGCCCATCTCACTTCAGTTTTGCTCTATGAAAGTCTCTAGCAAACACAGTCTTTGGCAACCCACTTGGGATTCCTTCTGTCTCCCTTTTTCTGAGACAGAAGCTTTCTTTCTCTCAATAAATGTATTCTGCTCTTAACCTCATTCTTTGATTTTAGAGAACATGAATTTGTACCAGATGGGAGTTTTGTTCCTCTATATCACTCCTAGGCTTGCCATGATGGTGCATATCTATAATCCAAGCACTCTGGAAGGCTAAGTAGGAGGATCATGAGTTCAAACATGGTCTGTGCACCTTAGCAAGACCCCGTCTCAAAAGAAATAAAAAAGGGATGGGGGTGTAGTTCATTGCGAAAGCCCTGGTTCACTCCCCAGTACCCAAACCAAAAAACCAAAATGGACAGAGCCTTTTTGGATAGGATCCAAAGGCAGCCTATACTTTCTTCTCTTCTGCAAGTGACACAGAGAAAACCTTCAAACATTGCTTGCCAGGTCAAATTTTGGGCATGCAGCCCAATGACAAAACAATAGCCCTTCCCTGGCCTTACCACAAAAACAGTCAGTGAACTCTTGCTGGCCCTGTACATTTCCAGTACAAGAATCAGACTCCACTCTCACCATTCCTCAACTGTACAAAACCTCATGCTTCCGGGCACAGTCCCAGTGGAGAGTCCCTAAGTAGACTTGAGATAAAAAAGCAGAAACTGACACCCTCAAAGAAGGCGCTGGGTTTAACAGATCGGCTGTATACTGAGAGTAACAAGTTCTCTGCAAAGTAATCTTGCATCAGTCTCCTGCCATCTATATTTATGAACCTTGAGTGTGTTATCAATGCTGCCAGCACTCATTGTGTTCCCTGGTTCTTTTATTCATTGTTTTACTGTCTTAGAAATGATACTCTCTCCAAAACCTTAGCCACCTTGCCCCATTCTCACAAGCAACAAATTTCCTTCCAGCTTCACTGAGAAAATCAAAGCAAACAGAAAGGAACTTCTGGGACCCTGTGTTTTCAATGGACTGAAAAAGTTTTGGTGCATTGCACTGACAGCCATTGCATTTCACAATCCAATGACCCCCTCCCACTCTCACTTTACCTCCTTCCTACTCTCGCCCATCTTTCAGTTGGTTTTAGTCACATGGGTTTCCTGTTCCTCAAACAGTGGACGTGGTATTACTATTTTTTGTACTGGGTATCAAACTCATGACCTCATGCTTGCCAGGCATGTGCTTGTGCTGCTGAGCTATAACCTGGGTCCTGTGCTGTTATTTCCTAAGGAAATACATATTGTTCTCTCTTTGGTTCAGGCTCTCAATATTAGACACTGAAGCACAAGTATGGTCTTGAAAAGTTCATCTTGAAAACATGGTAGAGCAGTGAAGACCCAAATCAGGATAAGGAATCTACTGTTACAGGCAGCTAAGTTAGAAATATTATAGGCAGTCAGATAGGGCTGGACCCTCAAAGGAGCCAGTGCAGAAGACCAGATACCTTGCAACTGTGGGTATGCAAACACCTCCAACTATGGGCCAGACTTCAAGACAGAAGATAAAACAAATGTACTCACCCTAAGGATAAACCTCAGGGATTGATATTCTAAATAGGTATCAGATGGCCTTAAGGAAGCCAGAAGGAAGTATTAACCCAACCCCTACAGAAAAAGATCTTGTTCTGTATTCATGCCTGCTTGATCCTGATTTAATCAACTTTACCTGAGTGATTACACTCATAATCTTATTGGTTGACCATGGTTCTGTCCCACCTCAGGCCCACTTTGTGAGTATTTTTTCCCACCTTGAACTCACCTCACCTTGTGGTTTTGCACTATAAAAATCCCTAGAAAAGGCAGGTTCTTTAAAAACCCACTTGGGACCCCTTCGGTGTGTCTGTCTGCCTCTCAGACAGCTTTCCTTCTCTCAATAAACATATTCTGCTCTTAACCTCCGTTGTTCCTAAAATTCATTCTTCAGTTTTAGAGAACACAAATTCATACCAGACATCCAGTAGGTTGGGAGTTTCTATCCCCTATATCACTACCTTCAGAATCAGGGTGATTCATGGGGGCCAGTAACAGAGGCTGGACTAAGACAAGAACCTGGAACCAGAGTCAGATCTAGAGAGATGACCTCCAGTCAGGTGGCTGGAGGTCACAAAAAGCAAAGAGAGAATCCAAATTACAAGTAATGAAAAAAAGCAACAGAGGAAAGCAGGACCGATTGTCCTGCTGAGAATAAGCAAATAAAATATTCCAGGTATAGAAATGTGAGTCACATTTGGGGGGAAAATAGAAATATGGAGCTCTAAGAGATGATGTGTCCTACAGTAAGATACTTGGTACTTTCCTTGGACTTTATGGCTCATCTTCCATTCGATTATCCCAGGGAGCTCCTGATTCACGGACCTGTCCCAAGAAAGCCTGACAATCTGACAGGCTGGAGAGGAAGGTCAGGGCATTTCATGTTGGCCACCTGGCAGCCAGCTCTACTCACCAGCTTCACCTTGCCATAACATGGAAGAAAGTCTGGGTAGTAGGTTCCCTTGTTTTGTTTTTTTTTTGAGACAAGGTCTCACTATGTAGTGCAGGCTGGCCTTGAACTCCAAGGCAATCCTGTCTTAGCCTCCCAAGTGCTGGAATTAGAGGGGTGTACCACTGCACCTAGCTCCCAGTAGGTGCTTTTGAAGTATGTGCCATGCTGCTTCTTCCTTCTGTAGATCTTCTAGACCTTGTACCACCCTCATGATGTTGGCACCTATTCCATTGTCAACTTTTAACATTAATCTGTACAGCTTCAAAATACACACAGACAACCCCTCTCGACAATACCTGATTACCCAGTTCATTTAACAGTCTCCAGGTGAACTACCTTGAGGGTCTCCCAAGAACTCAGTCCTGTGGCTACGCCCTGTACTTTGCCACCACCTAAAATTGCTTTCAAATTAGTAATTCAAACATTCTGATTTCTAACCAAAGTCACCTATTCTCCCAGGTCATTTGTTCAATATTTTCACCTAACCTCCTACTCCTACCTTCGCTCTCACGTTTTACAAAGCACACTATAGTATAGCCATCATTTACATGCTGGTAGCCTAAACCTCCTTTGCTCACCATCCTTTGAACTGACAGAAAGGAACACTAGATAATCCCCTGGTACACACCTTGTCTAGTTACACCCAGGTTTCTGTGTAGGTAGGAATGACCACATCATGGGGTAGGTTGGTACAGCTACAAATTCATGAATAACACCATTGTAAGTTCAGAAAGATCTTCAATATTACTAAGCAATCCTGACCCCACTGAAATCTAACTTCTGATTTTTCGACCTCTCAATAGCATCTGAGCGCTGACAGGGTACCCATTCTGCCCATATTAACATATTAAAGCTACTCTCCTCGTTTTACTCCTTTTCTATGATCCAACCTTCTCATATTCTGTCACCTTTATTGGTTTGAGTTATAGTCTGAGCAATCTGTTCTCATTATCTAACCCTGGATATCTCATTATTCTTATGACTTTACTACCTCGAGTTAAATCCCCAAATCTGCAGCACAGATCTCGCAAGTCAGTTGCTTGCTTGCTTTTTTCTTTCCTTTCTCCTCCTTCCTTTCTTTTAAGAAGACAGGGGTCTTACTACATTGTCCATGCTGATCTTGTACTCCTAGGCTCAAACAATCCATCAACCTCAGCCTTCTAAGTAGGTGGGACTATAGGCATATAACTGTTTCATCTTGTCCCTTTTTCAAATGAAAATCTAGCAAGGACCTAAAAGCCAACACTTTGAATAGCAGCACCAGCCGGCTCAAGTGTTCAAGCCAGAAACCTGGAACTTACTTCAGATTCCTTTCTCTCAACCAACGTCACCATTCCACCAGTTCAACCTAATACAGTCCACAGCAGCCTAAACACAAACCTCAAACTTGGGGTTCTGCAGCACTGCTGCTCTCATCAACTTCACTTAACCAGACCTTGTCATTTCTTATCCCCTCCCTAGGGAAATAAATGCACTGGTTATACCCCAAGTGACAAGCTCTGGGAATACAAAGGTAAATATGGTTTCAGAAAACTGTAGACAAATATTGAATGCTAAAGGAGTACTCTTCACATATGCTTTGAGAACCCAGATGATGAATTAATTCTGCTTTGGAAGTAGAGGAATACAAAACAATAAGAATGGGAAGTTAACTAAACTGGGCTAGTCAGACACGTACTCAAAGAGGAGCACACACAAAGATGCTGTGCAGTGTCAGCTGAATGGTTCACAGCCCAACCTCCACATAGGCCCTGTTACCTACAGCCTGTTTCAGAATCTCCACCCCTTTACTGGAGGCACCCAACTGCCTCAAAGCCCTCGAACTTATGTCTTCTCAGTGGGCATCTTGTTCCTGGGAACAAGTAGAAGAGGCTGTATCTTTATCATGAGTTTACAGCAGCTCTTTTGGGGGAGGCCTGGGATCTGTCAACCTAACTCATCTCCCCTAGCACTGGCCTTCCTTGCCTACATGCTGATCTGGGTTTACAAGGCACAAATAATGAATAAACCCCTTTGCCAATCAGCAGCCCAACTTCCTACCCCAAAAAAGCATCAACCAGTTGTTTATAAACACAAACCTAGCTCTTTCACTATGCACCTCCTCCAAGGAAAGCTCTGAATCCATTAAGAGTTTTACATACAGTAGCACATGAGCCTTTTGAAAGGTCTACCTTGAACTCTCCCAGAGACACCATAGTTAACAAATCTACTTTTTCTCCTTCAGCCTCTAACTTGGTCCATGAAGTCTTCAAAGAACAGTAAGGGTTACAACACATAATATCCACAGCTAATTTATTTATTGAGTACCTCCTATGTTCCCAACCCCAACTATAGATTTCCTCAGATAACACATAAACACCATAAAACAGGAATTCTATCATCTTCCAAATGAGGAATGTGATACTCAGACACTAAATGGCTCTCAGCTGTAAGAGGCAAGTTAGGATTAGAACTACTAGGAAGCAAGAACTGCCTGTCTGCAGTCTTAAAGGCCCGGGCACTATGAACCAGAAGTTGCAGGTGAGCAGAGGCTGATCAGTATAGATTAGAAAAAAGAAGAGCAGAGAGGCCAAGACAAAAAGCCCATGTGTCTTCTGAGAGATGCAAAGATCCTTCAATTCCAAACTACTTAAGGTGATCCATAACTCCTAGTTATCCTTACTCCTTAGCTTGCTCAAATGACTAGGTTTCTTCTGAACCAAAAAGTCTTCAGTGGAGCACAGCTGAGCCAGGGGTTTCATTACACCTTGTTCTTGGGACAGAGGAAAGGCAGTAGCAGGGCCAGGCTCATAGCCTGACTAGACACAGTCTTCAGAGTTTGCAGCCTGGAGTCTGGGTCCTGCCTCCCATTTCCGGGAGTGTTTAGAGGTCACCTTCGCTTGTAGAGACATGGTTGAAGTTTCAGGCCTGCAAGTTGAGCCTTGGGCCCTACCCAAGGAGGGCCTGTCTTTTCAAAATCAAACAAGAAGAAGTGGCTGTTGGTCAAGTCCTAGGGGCAGAAAAGACACAATGAGCTCCAAATCCTCACCCCAACCCTTCAAAACTCCTCCCTCCATGACCTTCCCCATGTCAGAAAGCTTCCTAAGGCCCCTAGTGCCCTGTCTTTGGGGAACAAAATGTCTGCTCCTTGAAACCAGGCATGGTGGCTCATGCCTGTAATCCCAGCACTTGAGAGGCTGAGGCAGGAGGATCGTTGCAAGTTCGAGACCAGCCTAGGCTACAAAGTGAGCTCAAGGCCAGCCTGAACTGCATAGAGAGACCCTGTCTCAAAAAAAAAAAAAAAAAAAAAAAGTCTGTTTCTGTGCCCATGGTCTCCTTGCTGAACACCATTATCCTGAAAGGGGACACAAGTGAGACAACAATTGGTAAAAGGCGAAAGATTTATACGATCTGAAGAGAAACCAGAGTATGAGACAACAATTGGGACAGATTTCTTTGAGTTCTTACCTTGTAGATAACCTTGAAGCCCAGCTTGGTCACAGCCCCTAGAAAGGTCCGAACATCCTCAAAGCGGCTGCTGACCTCAGCCACTTTCAGGAGACCCCTGAAAAAGTAGGAAGTTCTATGTAAACCAACAAGTCACATGAACGCACATATAAATGCGCCTGTGTCCTGGGGGCTCCTACCCTGGCTTCAGCACTCGATTTGCCTCCTCCAGGAAATCCCTGATGTTGGTTCCCATCAGTGAAAGACAAAACACAGCCACATCCACAGATTCATCTTCCAGAGGCACCTGCGTAAAGTGTGGGAGTGTGGAATGAGCCACCGGGTATCAGGAGAAATGTGGCACTGAGTGCTAGAATTGGATACCAGGTGAGGAGGGAGGGAAGCAAAGATTAGAGCACAATTAGACACACAGAAGGATTTACCTGGGCCATGTCACACACAGTGACTCTGGGGTCCAGTGAGGCCAAGTCAAAGCAGTGCACAGGGTTCCGGATACTTGAAGCTAGGCGGCAATCCCCACAGCCAAAGTCAGCCACTACCAGAGATGCAGGCCTGGGAGTGGAAGGGAGGGGTCACACACTGGTGTGGTATGAGGCCCTGAATGACCTGTGTTGCTTCTCACAGTGCTCAGCTCCCCCATTTACCTCTGGCGAAGATCCCTAGCGATTCGGTCTACTGGTTGTAGTGGCCACTTCTTCACTTGGCTCTGGAAGCCACGATGGTAGAGAAGAAAAGCCTCAGGGTCTTCCTGGAAGAGGCGTTGTGCAGCACTGCTGGGCCTTGAGTACAGCTGTTCATTAAGGTAGCGAAATCGGGCCCCGTCCAGCCGCTGTGACATGCGGGCTCGAAGGGCCTCTGCTCGAGCCTCATGGTTGTCTGGTTTGGGGGCAGGAGGCACTTCTGACTCTTCTGTAGAGGTCTTGGAGGCCTCAGCAGAAATCTTCTCTGGTGCCTGAAAGGGTCGAAATTTGTTCTTGTGTCTCCGCTTGTTCTTCTGCCGGTTCCGCCACTGCTTCCGGGTTAAGGTATTGGGGGGCTTAGAGGAACTAGACTCAGGGTTTGGCTTGGGTGAATCATTCATAGTACTACTCTCCTGGGATTTGTGACCTGCAAGGAGGGAGATGGGAAGGTGTTATTTGAGGCAAGATTTCCTAAATTCAGAGGCTTGGCAAGTCAGCATGACCATACCCTTGTCCTTGAGACAGACACTGTGGCCTGGATAAAAGTCCTTCTCATTGCCTACCCAATCCTAATGGTGGCAGGAAACCTCTGTTGTATGTACAACCAGCAGACAATCCCATCCAGACACATACACATCCATCGCTACCTGTTTGGCCGACACTGTCTAGGTGCTGGGCAGGGCTTGAAAGGGCCTGTTCCTGGCATTTTCTCTTTCTTTTCTCTTCTTTGGCAGAGTCACTACCCAGAAGAGCTTGTTTGCGGCATTTCTTCTTTTCTACTTTGTGGTCCTTACAGTCACCTTGAGGTGGGCCCAGATTTTGACATTTTTTCCTTTTCTCCCCTACTTTGACAGAAGTATTAGCAAATGAGGACTTTTTGGGGTGTTTCTTCTTTTTTTCTACCTCCTCCTCAGAGTCACTGCTGGGGAGGCTGATGGATTGCTGAGAAAGAGATGCTGCTTCCAGAACTCGTAAGGTGGCCAAGAGCTGGCGGCGTCTGGAGCCCTGCAGGAAAGCAAGAGTAGGGCAGGAGAACGGATGAGGCCTGGAGAATAAAGGATGGATGGGGACCTGCTTCAGATACTTTCCTAGTCAATGTAACTAGCTTGGGCAGGAAAATTACCCACCTACTCAACCTCATTCAACATGTTAAGTGATTGGTAATGTAGCTTCTTCAAAGGAAATGTGCTAAGGCCACACACAATCAGACTAAGGTGAGACCAGGAATTCTAGCCCTCCATTTCAGGATTTTGCTTTCAGGTTTTACCTTTCTGTGACAGGCATGGATGCTTCTTGAATACAGGAGAAAAAGAATCACATGTATGTATTAACATGTTCCAGCCAGCCTGAACCACATGTATAAATTTGTCCTATCATGCAGCTCATATCATTGGTGGGACAAAAGGATCTAATCACTATCATGGGTCTATTTGCTAATGAACTTAATAAAAAGCCTCCTGATGAGGCTCCTCACACTCACTAAAGCTCAAAGGAAAAAATCTGTAGTTTGTGAGAATAAAATTAGGAATTAAAACCCTAGGGGAGTGGTTCTAGCTGTGGCACTTACCTTGGAGCTTCTCAATTTCACCAACCTCCCTTGGACAGTAATGTTGACAACCATTCCCTGGCCACCCACTCTTTTCTTTTATCAATCTATTCTCTAGATCGTAACCAAATACCTTTCCAAGGCTGGGGGTGTAGCCCCCAATGGTGGAACACATGCTCAGCATACCTGAGGTCTTGGATTTGACACTCAACAGCGAAAATGGGCCCAGGATAGGGGAAGTCTTTTCAATAAAAGCTTTAAAAAATCACGCCATTGCCAGAAACACTGCACTAACGTCTACCCTGAAAACATGCAAAGCTTCCAATCTACCCGTGCAATTTCAATAGCATCCCCTCTCATTACTTCTGTACGCCTGGACTGTTTTTCTAATGGAACACTCACTCTTGACCCAGAGCCTTTGCACTTTCTCCAAAGAGCACTTTTCTCCGCACCAACTTTTTCAGCTACAATGTTATTTTCTTTCGGGATTTGCCTGATCTGGTGATTAGGAGTCGGCCCGCGACGGAGCGGCAGGTGCCCCTCGCTCAAGTACACATGCGAGGCGCTTCCTAGCGCTGGGCTTCCCCAGAGTCTGACTGATTCGTGGCCTGAAACAGCGCCCATCGCCTCTACGGCCACTCACCTTGATTTGTGCGGCTGCTGCTGGCGCAGGCTGTGAGATTACGGGACTGAGGCCCGCGACTGCTGGGGCCGCCTCGGCCCACTCAGGCTCCTCGAACATGCGGGTCGCGAGGGCGAGGTCGCAAAAACTCAGATCCTCTCCACGTGCTGAGCGCGACTGGCTCAACTTAGAGCAGCCACAAACACGCTCGGAAGCGGCCAAAAACCAAAAAGTAAAAGCTGCCGGCGGCTAGAGCGACCGGCGCGGCACCATCGAGTATAGACGCTCATGGGCTAGAAGGGCAAGGGAGGCGGTCGGAAAGGAGGGAAGGCGGACCCTTACTGGTCAAGGAAGGCCTGGGGCTGGGCGGGGCCGGGTGGCGGGCGCGGCCGGACGGGAGTTCCCCGGAGAAGCTCCTCTAGCCTAGTCCCGGTGAGTGCGGAGGACCCGTACCCCCTGCCCAAGACGAGCTTGGCCAGCCCTTCTCTCTCTCTCCGTCTGAGCGCCAAGCAGGGAACGGGTGCCGCCCTCGGGAGGGAGGGACCCCCCCCCTCCCAGCCACTTCCCCAGGGTGTGCAGAGCCTGAGCCACCCCCTCCCCCCAGGCCGTTCGCGGGTTGGGTCTCCGAGCAGTTTTCTTGCGTGGATTCTGGAGATATTGCCTCGTAATCACCCCTGCCTTGCCCGGACTCGTCTTTCTCTGGAGCTCAGGGAATCAACCCATTGCCCCAAACTCCATCACAGACCACCACTAGCCGGGAAAGCAACACCCACTCCCCTGCAACGCAAACATTACTTTCCTGTAGGGGACAAAGCTGGGGCTCATCTCTCTTCCCTGGACCCCCATATTGTCCACAGTCCCAGGGTTCCCCAGTCTCGGGGACTCAGCGCCGGGACTCTGCTATGGACGACATTTTCACCCAATGCCGGGAGGGCAACGCTGTTGCCGTGCGTCTGTGGCTGGACAACACGGAAAACGACCTCAACCAGGGGTGAGTTGAAGTGGCCAGTGGGTGGGAGGAAGGCTAGAGGTCTTCCCTGTGCTACCAGGGTGCTCACGTCGGATTGCCATCCAGCGTGACGAGTGCTCAGCCCGCCCTGCTGGGGTGAGAGGATCTCCACAGAGGAAGCAGTGTTTGCGCTAAAACTTGATTCTAAGTAAGTGTCACTGAGCTTCCCAGCCTCAATGGACTGCATGGGAAAAGGTCAGGAAGCCAGACAGATCGGAAAGTGTTAGGAAATTTTCTGGAGTTAAGTGCAGCTAGGGGATAAATTTCTATGGGCTGAGCAGTGAGTCCAAGTGGAAAAGGACAGGACATAAAGCTGGAGAGGAATACAAGGGTCACCGAGTTCATGCTTCTGTTCTGAGTAAGTTTTTTCTCCCATTTTTTTTATTGGTACATTTTAGATATACATAGTGATAACATTCGTCATACAGAATTTTTACCTATAGATGATATATATATATATATATATATATATATATATATATCTTTTTTTCTCATTCTCTTCCCTTCACACCCCTCCCCTCATTATTTACAAAATTTTATTAAGAGTAAGGTTTGAGACTGCATAGTGGTATGATGAGATTGCCCATTTGCAAAGCATCACCATGAATGCTTTGTGAAGGGCATGTAAGGAAAAGGCAGTTGCCTAGGCCATCATAGAAATGCTGGTTTTTGACCAGATTTCTGGAATCTAATTGCTTGTGAAAAATAAAAAGCAATTTGATTCCAGATTGTGTGTGTGTGTGTGTGTGTGTGTGTGAGAGAGAGAGAGAGAGAGAGACAGAGACAGACAGACACAGACAGACAGAGAGAGACAGGGTATTGTTGTAGGCTGGCCTCAAACTCATGGGCATCCTCTTGCCTCAGCCTCCTGAGTGCTGAGTTTACAAGTGTGCACCACCATACCTGGCCCAGAAATATTAAGGACAAAGAATTAATGGATTGGCATGGAAAGTAAGGAAGGTCAAAGGTGAAGATTCTGGATTGGGCACTTGGATAGGTTGTAGTTGCATTTACTTAGATGGAGAAAATCGAAGGATAATGTGTTCTGCTCTGGACATGTTAAAGTTTGGTAACAACACAGCAACTTGGAAATGTTCATTAGGTTATTGGTTATGCAGATTTGGAGTTCAGGAGAGATTTGATTTGGAGACATAGATTTGGGGAATACTAATTATTAGCAGATACATGATACCTGAAGATTTTCATGTGAAAATACTGCCTCAGAAAATGGTAGAGGGTGAGAAGACAAGCAGACTGAGAAGGAGCAACCTGAAGTTGAAGAAAAAACAGGAAAATGTGTGAATAAAGCTTTGAGAAGAGAATGAATGTTTTAAAGAAGGGGCAGAGTGGCCAGTAGTAGTGAAGGCTACTGAGAGGTAGCCTTGAGTACTTTAATGATACCATTGAATTTACATTTAGGATATATTTGATAATCTCTTTGAGTGCTTCAGATTAATAGGTTAAGAGCTAGCCTAACTAGGTCCCTTCAATCAAGGGATTACATGGTACATGCACTACCACCTGGGCTAATGCTCCAGTCTCCGAATCAGATGTAATCTGTGCCCTCAAGGTGGCAGACTTGTGGCAGGTTAAAAAGTGAATGGGAGGTTACGATGTATAGAAAGTAAATGTGGACAAGCTTTTAAATGTTGGCTGAGCCAGAGTCAAGTAAAACAAATAATTTGAGATAGAAGATTTTAGTATTTTTAGCTTCTTTTGTTTTTAGGGTTGTGAATGTTTACTTCTTAGGTTTGAGCACCTGTCAGCTTAGTCCAGGCTAAACTGGTTCCCTTTAGACTTACGCTATTTCTCCTTAATACTATGCAAGGTAATTAGTTTCATTTTTAAATAATTCATAAAGGGTAGTGATAGTGTGCACTGTTACTGTTTTATTGATGAAGAAATACAGGCTTAGGAAAAATTGCCTAGTGTGACTGGCATCTTGTTGGACTCCACAGTTCCAAATGATGACAGGATGGCATTAGTGTGACTGAAAGGTTTTGGTGCTAGCTTGAGGGGACAGGGTGCAGACCTCTAAGCTAGTTATGTGCTGGATATAAGGAGGTGGTTAATTACGTGATGGCCTCCTTGAGACACACAAGTCCAGGTCCTGAAATGACAGGTAATCTGAGAGTGGGCAGAACCCTTGTGCCCATACTTCCACTCTTAGGCTTGGACCTGCTGTGGAATAGTCTGCTGGAGGCTGGTAAGTCAGGGTCCAAATTAAAGTTCTGAGAAGCAAGACAGACTGATAAACCAGGGATGTAACTGCTTCTGGGAATGCCCACATCTGGCAAATGTTTTTGGCCATTTGTGTGGACAGATGAAGGCAAGCTGTGGAGGGGAAATGTCAAAGACACATCTCCCTCCCTCCCAACCTCCAGCTTGGGAGACATCTGGGCAGCCAGAGCCCTGATCAGCTCCAGGCCCTCCCTAGAGCCCCCACATGGGAAGTGACCACAACACTAAGGCATCCGGTGGCTGCTGGCCCAGACCATGGACCGCCCCCCTGCTCCGCCCCTTGCATCTGCAACCCCGGACTGGAGGAAATTTCCTTTTATGGCTTTAGGCTGTCAGGCTGACCCAGCTCCCACCCAATTGTTTTGTTTGTATATTTCTTTTACTTTATAAAATACATGTACTTGGGAAAAGAAAAATAAATGTTTTCATTCAGAAACAGCCATTCTCATTTTCTTCCAGGATTGCCAAGTAGAATTGTTTTGTGTGGTTATTGGCCTCATCAGTAATCAAAAGCATCTTTTTTATTATAAACTCTTCTGAAACATCATTTTAATTCCATTCCATTTTTAGATGTTAGTTTTTGTACCAGAAACAAACAGTAAGCTTTTTCCCTCTCCAATGAGTTATGGCCTACTTTCACGAAAATATCCCTCTCCTCTATTGATATGCACTCAACAACTGCTTAATTAAGCTTACACTACAACAGGCAAGATGGTCCACCATTCAGAGTTTTCTAATCAAGTGTGGCAAGGGTTATGATAGGCAGATATACAAAAAGCAGAGCAAATTCTAGAAACAGGGCTACTGCATCGTGAAGAGATGAAGATAATGAATCTTGCTAGAGTTGTTAGGATTTTGTGGTTGGTGTGAAGCTCAGGGGAAGGTCTGAATTGGACAGCTTTTTGAGAATTGCTTGCATGAGAATTGAAGCTCTAGTTAGGTAAGCCATCCCAGAGAACACAGTGTGACCAGCAGTTTTACTTCCAGCTTAATGACCATTGGCCCTTTCTCAAAGGGACGATCATGGCTTCTCCCCCTTGCACTGGGCCTGCCGAGAGGGCCGCTCTGCTGTGGTCGAGATGTTGATCATGCGGGGAGCACGGATCAATGTCATGAACCGTGGGGACGATACCCCTCTGCACTTGGCAGCCAGTCACGGACACCGTGATATTGTACAGAAGGTATGCACAAACCCCTCCGTGATCCACATCCACACAGGTCCTATAAGGTCAGTCACAGACACTGTAGTAAAAAGAATGCATACTCTTCTCCTTGTCCCATGCTGACAATGGTATCTCATTTGAGACTATCTCTTGCTGCTTCTTTTTTGGCCCAGCTATTGCAGTACAAGGCTGACATCAATGCAGTAAATGAGCATGGGAATGTGCCCCTGCACTATGCCTGTTTTTGGGGCCAAGACCAAGTAGCTGAGGTGAGTACTTTGGCCCCAAGTCTGGGGATGGGTGGGAAGCAGTGAACTTTGAACCTTCTGTCCTGTCAGTACTACTATGTGACATTCATGTGTGTTTATGGTTGGTTGTGACTGCCAAGGAGGTAGCAGGGGCCCTTATGACCCACTTTTTTTTCATTCTAGGACTTGGTAGCTAACGGGGCGCTCGTCAGCATCTGTAATAAGTATGGAGAGATGCCTATGGACAAAGCCAAGGCACCCCTGAGAGAGCTTCTCCGAGGTCTATAACTCATCCTTAGCTTGTATCTTCTCGTCTTGGCCCTTTGAAGTTGTCTCCTCCCTCCATACTGTAACACAGGCTAAGACTTGTTTCTCTTCCCCAGAACGAGCAGAGAAGATGGGCCAGAATCTTAACCGTATTCCATACAAGGATACATTCTGGAAGGGGACCACCCGTACTCGGCCCAGTGAGTCATGGGAGGAGGGACTGTAATAAGAGAATAATCTTGGGCTCCTGGGACTGGGTTAGGGCCAAACTGGGTACCTGACCTGCCCACACTCTCAGGAAATGGGACCCTGAACAAACACTCCGGCATTGACTTCAAACAGCTCAACTTTTTGGCGAAGCTCAACGAGAATCACTCTGGAGAGGTGACCCCTGTCCTTCTTGCCCTTCCATCCTAAACCCCCAACAAATTATCTACTCTGCACCTGTAAGTTTTTCTTGCAGTTACTGGGCAAGAATGTGGTTTTGAAGCCTTCTAACCACTACCCTATCCTTCAGCTGTGGAAGGGCCGCTGGCAGGGCAATGACATTGTTGTGAAGGTGCTGAAAGTTCGAGATTGGAGTACAAGGAAGAGCAGAGACTTCAATGAAGAGTGCCCCCGGCTCAGGTGGGGCAAAGCCTAAACTGAAAGCTGCTGGTTTAAAGGGAAGAAAAAATCCAGGCATGGTGGCACACTCTTGTATTCCCAGTACTCGGGAGGCTGAGGCAGCAGGATCATTGTGAGTTCAAGACCAGCCTGGGTTACAAAGTGAGCCCAAGGCCAGCCTGAACTGATTAGTGAGACCCTGTCTCAAAAAGACAAAAAGATAAAAGGAACCCTGAATAGCATGGAGAGGGGAGCTCTTTTATGCTGGGTCTGAGCCAGCGCCACTCTTTCTGTCTCCCAGGATTTTCTCGCATCCAAATGTGCTTCCAGTGTTAGGTGCTTGCCAGTCTCCACCTGCTCCTCACCCTACCCTCATCACACACTGGATGCCATATGGCTCGCTCTACAATGTACTACACGAAGGCACCAGTGAGTAGGGATGCTGGTCTCATTGGGAAGGCTGGAGAAGGAACACACAAACCTCTTTAACTACTGTCTCCTTTTAGATTTTGTTGTGGACCAGAGCCAAGCTGTGAAGTTTGCCTTGGATATGGCAAGAGGGATGGCTTTCCTACATACATTAGAGCCCCTCATCCCACGACATGCACTTAACAGCCGCAGTGTAATGGTGAGACCATAAGTTCATTCCTGGTCTGGGCCCCAAAAGCTGTTTTCTATATCTACAGTCCAACTTACCTCCTTGCACATATGTTCTCTTCCTCAGATTGATGAGGACATGACTGCCCGAATCAGCATGGCTGATGTCAAATTTTCTTTCCAGTGCCCTGGGCGCATGTATGCACCAGCCTGGGTAGCCCCTGAAGGTTGGTAAGATATCATGGCAGGAAGTAGAGAAAGATGAGCTCAGTAACAATGGAAAGGGCGGAAATGACAGGGTGGGCAGCTGGAAAAGACAAGCCCTATCTTTCCAGCTCTGCAGAAGAAACCTGAAGACACAAACAGACGCTCAGCAGACATGTGGAGTTTTGCAGTGCTTCTGTGGGAACTGGTAACACGAGAGGTACCCTTTGCTGACCTCTCCAACATGGAGATTGGAATGAAGGTATATGTAGAACTGTACACACTTGTACTGGGGGAACAGTGATGATAACAATCATTGTAGTGGGCCTGTGCTCTTCCTACGTTTTTTTCAGATACACAGTACTCCTGTACAAGGGCTGGGGGCTTCTCCCTTCTTGTCAGATTGAAATTGAGGCTTACTCGCTTTTCCTTGTACTTTCAGGTGGCACTGGAAGGCCTTCGGCCTACCATTCCACCAGGTATTTCTCCCCACGTGTGCAAGCTCATGAAGATTTGCATGAATGAAGACCCTGCTAAGCGACCCAAGTTTGACATGATTGTGCCTATCCTGGAGAAGATGCAGGACAAATAGGACTGGGAGGTCCTTTCCTAAATTTCAGAGGTGTCGAGACATAGTGGGGGAGTGCAACTCCTTATTGCATTGTGCCTTTGGCTGCCTCCCCTGCCTCCAGTCATGGTACTACCCCAGCTGTGGGGCCCATCCTCTGCCCCCATCCCTGCCACTGTGACCCCGAAAGGGCTTGGCCTCAGAGCTTTGTCACTTGCCACAGGGTGTCTCCCAGCATGGGAGTGATCAGCCCCGCCTGTCACAATAAAGTTTATTATGAAAACAGGCTGGTATGGGGACATGGGGACAGACAAGTACATCTGGGTTGGGTGGCTCAGGTGAAATAGTGCGGCTTCTTCACATTGATGCCATACTCGCTGAGGGCAGGGGTCAAGTCCTCCATGGTTAGAGTGTACTTGCGGTCCTGAGGGAAGAGGGAAGAGCACCAGCTGAGCACAAGAATCAGATTCCAATCCCAAGTGGATGACCCTAAGTAGGTTTTCTACCTCCCCTAGGATGCAGTTTCCCCAGAGGAGCTTCAGGGTAATAAAACCTACTGCTGTGGAGGGTACTGATTCACTAAACCTCCATTCACACCTTGCTCTTGCTCCGGGAGCTGCCTGAGGCTGTACCCTTCATTTTGCAGTGCTGTAGGGCATCATTGGCAATATCTGAGATGAATTTCTGGGCAGCCAGGGAGATGAGCCGAATTCTAGAGAAGAAGAACTGGTATGAGAAGAACAACAACAAATTTCACAAGCATCCAAAGCGCTAACCTGCTCTGGGTTTACTCACATGCGTGGGTCTGAGGCTTCAAAGCCAGCACGGTTCAGGTAGTAACCAGTCACTGCATCTGGGATCTGAGAAATCACAGCTGTATTAGTCTGCTGGGCTGAGTGGGAGAGGGCAGGGGGAAAGGCGCACAGGTCTGCTAATCAGGAAGATCAAAGTTTGAGTATGCAGACAAAATTAAAAACTAGACGGGGCTGGAGAAGGGACACAAATACAAAAGGAAGCTGGAAAACATAGGAGATGTGGCAGAAACGGCTTGACAGTGGGTCAGTGGGTCGTTCAGGCGGGAAGCCCACCGTAGGCGTATAATCTTCCAGCTGCATCAAGAAGTCTACCAGAGGCGTGCTGGACACCACGGGCTTCACGTCTCCATTGGCCGCGCTCGGCAGAACGTAGACCCCGTTGGACATTGCCCCCTCCGGGGGCGCCGCGCCGCCCGCCGACACCGGAGCTGAAGGACAAGCAGTAAACTGACTGAGACACGGAGGTGGGAGGCGTAGGGCCCCAAATAGGCTGCCCTGTACTTTCCGCCCTCTCCCGCCGCCAGGCCCAGGCAAGAGCGCTTCCCTCACCCGCCCCGCGCCGCTCCGCCGGCTCCCCGGCCCGCGCAGCCACGGGTCCCGTGCCCGCAGCGGCGGCTCCAGCCCCAGGCCCCCCGGCTGTCCCCGCGGGGCTAGCCTTATTTTCCGCAGCGGTGCTGGTGGGCAGCGCGGCAGGAGCCGAGACCGGGGGCGCTGGGCCCGGAGCCGAGGCGGCGGACGCCGGCGCCGCCTCGGGGTCCGCGCCGGAGCCGCTGCAGCTCATCGGGCCGGTGGGAGAGGCGGCGAACAGAGCCGCTTCCGCTTCCGCTCACGTTACGCACGCCCCGCCGTGACGCCGCACGCTCCCGACTCGCTCCGCCCGTCAGTGTTCGCGCGCTCCTGCGTGTCCCACCGCCTCCTAGAGCTGGTGGGTGGGTGAGACAGAGCGGGTTGCTAGGCGGAGGCCGCGTTCACTCTTTCCCCTCCGGTGCTCCGGGCGGGAGCTTCTGCGCGTCTAGCACTCCTCTGTTCAGACGGACACACGAACCTTTTGGGGGCTCAGCGACTACGCTTTTGGCAGTCTTCGCTTTGCGGTTTCCTTATTCAACCCTTTAAGGGCTGTAGTGGAATTGGCAAAGCCAGTTTCTTCCAGAGGAGCGCAGTACACAGTGCTGCTGTAAAGGGAGAGGGGGTTATTTGACCCTGAGGAAACAAGAAACGCAAAATCACGGCGAGTGGAAGCGTGAGGTTTTCCGTTCGACCGACATTTAATTCCTAGTAACCAACTCCTGAGATAGGACCTGGGAAAATTAGTCCTTTGGGCACCAACATGGTCTTGAAAAAGGAGGCAAACTGACAGTTTCAATATTATATTGTCATTACAATGCCAGAGGTAGGCAGGGTGTGCAAGAGACGGTGCGAACTAACATTTACGAAGTTCCACACACCAGTTACTCTATTAACATTATTCCACTTCATGTTATTCCCTGATTCTGAAAGGCAGGTATTGCTATCCTCACTTAACAAATGAGAAAGCAATCTTACAGAGATAAACTGAGCTAGGGAAAAAAATGAGACTTTCAGCTTGCTTGAAAGAAGTGTAGTATCATTACTGAGAAGAAACAAAAGCTACGGTTTGGGTTGAGGCAACGGGAGTTACGGTTGAGGCAAACAAGAGCTACGGTTTGGGTTGAGGAAATGTTGAGTGTTACCTATCTTACATTTGATCTATCAATCACTATTGGATAGAAGGTTTGATTTAACCTGATGGTGATGACTAGTGATTTGTTTCAGGGGACAGTAAGTAAAATGCAAAGACCAAAAAGCTAAAGATGGACAAAAAAGCATGCTAGCATTCCATGAGGAAGCAAAAAACAAGTCTATGAAGGAAAAAGATGGTGATCAAAGAAGTTAATCCTAGAAGCAAAGGAATGACAGCCGGCAAATATGATAGGAAGACCCTAAAGTAAAAAGATCTGGGTACCAACAGACTACATCTCCTTCCTCTATATTCACATCCCTGCTTGCACAGTGGCAGAGGTTGGGGGGGGGGGTTGACAAAAGTGCTGGTTATAGCTGTTTGTTAAGGAACCTGAGGCAGGAATAGGGAGACCTGAGTATGACAGAGGAGGGCAGGGTTGGGAATTAAGCTCACAGCATTTCAGGGTTAGGGATATAAGCTAACTGCTGCAGTCAGTGATTGAGGGTTCAGCAGGGCTTCCAACAAGACAGGACAAGGGGCTAAGCCACCAGCTATAGAGCAGGGGACTGGTCAGCTTTTCTGGGAGGAAAGGGTCAAGGGTTGAGTAAAGCCTTCAGCAGAGCTGGGAAGTTGGGTGTTCCCCAGCCTGTTACAGGATCCCAGCCAGGGCCAGAGCAGAAACCCTCACCCTCCACCTCTTCATTCAGACAGGACTCGTGGCAGCCATGGGTTACCTAGAGAGAAAGTAGGAATCAGATCAGGGCCTGTTGGTACCAGACTAACAGACACCTCTTCACCCTGTGTTTGCAGTCCAGAGGCTATTCCATTGTATCAGAACTGCCTCCAAATCCATCTTAGCCCTTGTTATATTTGTATGACAACATCAGTAAGCTTCCCTTCCACACTCACATCAAAAAGTCCTGCCCCACGCTGCTGGTAGAGCCTTGGGTTGAGAAAGCCAAGAGGTGGGTGGCCATTGAGAATTCTGTGCTCATTTATCAAGGAAAGAATTCCTCCAAACACTGGAGTAGAGGCCTGCAAGGTGAGGGTGCAAGGAGAGGTCAGGATTTCAGAGTGATTAAACTTTTGGGAAGGGAGGTTTGAAAGTGGTAGAGGTCTTTCAGAAGTCAGGAGTTCTGAGAGACAAGGTCTTGGGAAAGAAGATGAGGGTAGTTCCTGAGTAGAGGGATGGAGCCATATTGATTCTTACCGAGGTTCCAGATACCCATGGAATGGGGATACCATTGCTGACCACCCAGTAGCCATCAGAAAGTGCAGCAACATCTGGATATGCACGGCCACTGGCATTGAAGTAACTGGATGGTGGCAGGTGGGGGCTAGACTTCAGGAACTGGGCTACAGCTTCCTTCTGAAAAAGCATTTCTGAGTAAGTACTGGCCCTTAGCCTGCACAGGAGTTTGCTGAACTGAAGATCCCCAAACCCTTATCTAGCCACTTGAACATGTACATACCTGGTATGAAGGTTGTGGGAACACATTACTGAAGCCACCACCACTGATATAGTCAACTACCTCATTTGTGACTCGGAAAGGGTTCTGGAAGGAAGTGCCTCCCACTGTGGTGACATAGGGGCTGAGAGAAGAGAGAATTCAGAAAATAGGAGACACAAAGGAGCTCCAAGATATGTGGGGATGGGTGAGGATAGCTTGGATCTTGCTGGAGGGTGGATGCTGTTGGGGAGGCATACACATGCACACAGGATTGACTAAGAGGATTTCAGAATTACCATGGTCTGAACTGACTATGCATATTTTGCTGTACACAACACCCACCAAATCTGCCACTAAGATGCATAGGGATTGAGGAGGAAAATACTGGGAGACTAAGGGCTTAACCTGCATAAAGAAGGGAATGCAGCAACCAGGGTAGGTAAGGCTAAATGCTGAGCCACAGGAGTACCTGGTGGGCTCAAAGGCAAAGGTTTTAGATTGCAAGGTCATAGGTAAATGGAAGGAAGATTGGGGTGCTTACCTGGAAGCAGGGAAGCTGGGACGGAACTGGTGTCTTCCAGACACAGACCAACACCCAGCCCCACTGTCACCTGGCAGAGAGGCAAGTTTGGTATTCATATTAGTTGATCAGAGGTTGGTATGTAGGTGCTGATGCCAGAGAGAAATTTGGGTATCAACTGCTACTGCAGGAGGTCAAAGTTTAGAGGTCATGTCAGTGGTTGTCTACTGAGGCTCCTAGTTCAGATTATGATTCACTGTGAGGTCAAAGCTTCCATGTTGGTTGAGTGAATGGGAAAGCTAAATTTAGGGTAGGAGGTTGTAAGTTTAGGATAGGAAGTCACCTGAGGCAAACAGCAGGGTGAGACCCCGAGCAGCAGCTTTCATGAACTCAGTGTTGACCCGCTGGATGTAGGCACTGCTGAGGGAGTCTTCATCATCTCCGTAGCTCACAGTATGCACAGGTGGGAGGGATGACTCGTTACTGAGCAGCAGAAGCCACTGCAGGAAGGGTTCCTGTGCCTCATGGCGGCCTAGATTTTTTTTTTTTTTTGAGAGGTGGGCATATAGGTATTCATTGGGGGATTTCAGGATCTCCCTTTAGCTCATGGCATTGCCTTGAACCTCCTCTCAGCCACCTCCAACCCACTTGCCCCCAAGCTAGTCCCACCAGCAGTACCAGCATTACTGTAGACCCATGTGGAGATGTTGGCGCCAGCACTCATCAGGTATTCCACATCTAGACTGGCCTCAATCCCAGCCCGGCCCCGGCCCTGTTTTCCAACCACGTGGGACACTGATGCGTGGTGCACAAACTTGCCACCAAAGAGGTGCATAAACTCTGCCAGGTCTGACTCGTGGAAGTACTGCTCCAGGAACTATGGAGGGAGTCAGAATAGGGATCATGGGTCAAAGGGTAAGTCACAAGGTGGTACAACATGCAAATCACTTTGGGGGGAGACGTGAGAACCACAGAGCTCTCTCTGCTGGGCTCACCTGGGCACAAGCCTGGCTGTTGTTGGTGGTGCCAGAGCCCACATCTTGTGCTGTCAAGTTGTATCGTTCACGGATCACAGATGGAGTCACTCCCAGGTGCAGGCCAACAGTTCCTTCCACTTGTGGTGCAGGGCGTTGCCTCAGGGATGATGTGGGGGGAAAGCGATGTAGTCCCCCTACTGTGGTGAGGGGGTCATGTTTGAGGAGAAGCTCTTAAAGACTTCAATTCCAGCTTTACCACTGACTACTCCACAACCCCCTCTGGCATCTAAACTTCTTCAATCCCTGGGTGTACCTTCCCCAACCCTCACCAACCCCATTGGGTTTACCAAAGTCCACATGAGGTGCCAAGGCCTGAGGGAGCTGGTAGGGACGTAGGGACCTTACAACACGGGTCTTTTCAGGTCCTCCCACGTAGCGATGAAACTCAGCCCCAGGGAGCAGCAGCTCGGCCTGCCTGAAAGAGATCATAAAACAGAGGTCAGAAAGCATGGAATGGAGCAGAGGCTGCCATTTGTCTACCTTGGGTCCATCAGTGATTATCTTGTCATGCATTAACTACTACCTATAAGCTCTCAGCAAACTCTCAACACCCTCCCGTCGGGGTGACTAGTCTCCTGAAGGGACGATTGCTGTCCTCCATAGGGCAATCATCCCCCCTCACCGGACGCTCAGCCAGCAAGTCAGAAAGTCCTGTGTGGTGATCGAATGGCAGTTCTGGGCTCCAGCTGCCAATAGCCATTTTTGGACTGTGCGGAGGGTCAGTGGTGATGGTCGTATCAGCTCAGCCACATCCTCTAAGGCCAGGTATTTTCCTGCAGGGATTCAGAACAGGATCTTGCCTTCATTCATGGCTTTCTCTTTGGGCCCCAATTAGGAGACAAGAGGACTTCTCAGGGAAGGTTGTGTAGGTTTTGGGTATATTTGGAGGCAAGGGGAAAAGGGGGTTAAAGAAACCTTAAATACCATGGCCAAGAAATATGAATTTACCCTAAAGGCCAGTATGTTGCAAGTGCTGTACCTCAGCAAGCGTTGCCATGATCATGAAAAACAAATGAAGTTAATACATTTACCTTTTCTACTTTTATTGCCAATAAAAGTTTTCAAATCTTCTGGAACCAATTATATGATCACATCTAATTTAACTCAGATCTTCATACTTGTTAATTTTAAACTTAACATGATGGTGAGTCACTGTTTCCTGTATGGAGCTGTGCAAACTCCTAGTACTCTTAGGTGATCTGAACACCCCCCACCACACCTCCACCTTATACACACGTACAAACTGGCTGCCATGGAGAGTTTTTTGTTTTGTTTTGTTTTTTAGCTAGGGGAAGGATACAGTCCAGCCTGGCCATCAGAGAGACTGTTTTGGGGTACAGTGGGAAGCAGAGTGAAGAGTAGGGTGGAAGATAGGAGGCTGCAGATGAGCCAGGGGGTCTAAGCAGCAGTACAAGAGAGAATAAATGAATGAACTAGTGCAACAAGGGTTGGCCAGAAGTGGACTACTTCAAAGGCAATTTAGAGGGAGAAATAGGACAGTTTTGGGAATGGGGAACAAATTTGAGTTGGTGAACACACACACACACACACACACACGTGCTTTATTTCCTCATTTGTGTGGTTGATGCTGCTAAACAGTAGTGAGAAATCAAATCTAGAGTTGATCATAAAGACTGCTCTTAACCACATTTACACTTTAGTTTTTAAATTGAGGAACAAAAATAGAAGTTTTGTAGGGATGGAGGTGAGGAGTGAGTGAGTTACTTTGGGATAGTTAAGTTCTAGTTCATTTTTATGTACATGCACTAACTCCCCACAAAGAATGTAGTCATTATATACTCCAAATAATAATTTTTTAAAAGAAATTCCTCAGTGATGTTCACTACCTTTCACCTTATATCACCCCTTGTCAGGTACCAGGAGCATGATCTGTCATCATCTATACCACCCCATGCCCAGCCCTCCTCTGTCCCTCCACTGCATCCCATTTCCTGCTCTCAGCCCCAACAGGCACCGTAGCGAGGAGAACCAGGGTCCGACACAGCCTGCACCAGCTCTGAAAGTCTCTTCAGGTTCTGCTGTCTCAGGGCAAAGGTGAGGCTCAGCTCTTCCTCAGGGTCCACACGGCCCAGGGACACCCAGCCATGGGGCAGCCTGCAGGGTCAGGGATCAGGAACATGGCCATGGTTAGAGTGTGGACGGGAAATGGATCATGGATTAGGAGCTGGGACTTCAGGTAGGTTCCCAGAAGTGGATGTGGATCCCAGGACATGAATGACAGGGGACTAAGCCTGGAACTTCCATGGAGTTGGTACCAGGAGCTGGTACGAGAGTGAGGGAAGCCAGGACCACGACAGCGGGTACAGAACAGAGCAAGGGGGCAGGGGTAGTCAGTGCTAAGTCAACTCACGTTCGCTGCTGGTCAGGCTCCGGGCTGTAACTGCATTTGCTGGTGACAATGAGGGCAAAGATGCCTAGGAGGCTGCAGAGATGGCAGGTAGGTTTTATCGGGGAGTGAACTGTCATCCTGTTCCTACCCTCCAATATGCATTTCCTCCAATGTGATCCCCTTCACCCGGGCCCCACCAGTTTCTCACCAGGATTGTAGCCCCATTCTGTCTTTCAGCTGATCTGCTGTCACATGACAGATCACATGAGCGTCTTCCATCTCCCCTCCCTGCCTAGTAACTGGTGACGAAGCTGGCTCCTCCCACTCAAATGTGTTGTCCTGAATACTGGCAAAGAGTGGAGCTGGGACTGCTGTAGGATTTCCCCTCAGTATCTAGTTAAGCACTGATTAATCCTCCCACTCTCCATCTGCTGCGAGCCCCGCCAACAGGAAAAAATCTCTCAGAACCTTGATCTGCTTTATAATATGGAAACTATTACATAAAAGTGGCTGCTTCATACAGTTGCATTTTACTGAAATAAAGCAAGCAAATCACCTAGCAGAGAGCATGGCATGGCATGGCATGGCAGACTCAACAAATGTGAGCTTCTATTATAATGTGGATATTTAGTGACTAAGCAAACAGACAAACAAACCAAAATTAAACACTTCACTTGGCTTCTCTTGTATCCACTTTTGTCTCTTTTCAGACATCAGGCCTGTAGCCCTCACTCACCCACCCAATCCTCTCAGTCTTGCTACAGCCAAGTGCCTGCTGGCCTTTTGCTCATGTTAAAGGGAAAAGATTGGCCAAAGAGAGGGGATCTCAGCCTCAAAGTAGGCTCCTGAGAACCCAGTGCTGTCCCCACTTAGATGACCCCATATTCCCCACCACTGTGTGTCTCCAGGTGTTCACAATAATGTGCCAGGTGGCTTCCAGTCATTCCCACAGAACACAGCCGGAGGCTGGATACAAACTGCAGTTTATTAAGGCTCCAGAGTGAGAATTTGGCACTTGTTCTGGGCAGGGGCAGGGATGTCCGTAGAACCCAAAGGAGCTGGGCCCGAAGTTTGGAGATACCTCCCTCATTCCCCTACTCCACAATAAATAAAGTCTCTGCTCCATCTCAGGTTGCTGGTGCAAGCAGGAAGTCCTCATTGAGAACCCAGAGCTGCTGCCTCCTTCATATTTCTCCCCACATTGGACATAGCCACAGGTCAGCGACCAACAGACCCTCTGGTCTCAGTGTTCTGAGGGGTTGGGGTGAAATGTGGGACCTGCCCCCACTGGAGGAGTTTGGGGTGGAGTTGGGACTTGGCGGTGGCCTCCCCATGGCCAGTCATGGTCCGAGGCTGCCCAGGGCAGGCTCAGAGTGGGGCCTGCATTGGGGACACTGTGCGCATCCCAGGTCGGGGCCCAGCCTGGGCCGCAGCTAGATGTGCAGCTCTGTGTCATCAGGTGGCTCCAGGCCAGACTCTGCGCTGAGGGCTGAGGCTGAGGGGCCCTGGGCCACCCCAAATGGTGAGACAACAGGTGAGCGAGCAGCCAAAGGAGACAGTGAGGGTGAGAAGCTGGGGGACATGGCGGCAGAGGACAGAGAGCCTTCATGGCTGATGGGGGAGCGGTGAGAAGTTGGTGGGAAGATGGCCCGGGTGGCAGCTGTGCTTGCAGGCTTGGGGGGCACAGACTTGGCTCCTGGGTGGGCCACAGCAGTGATGAGGGGTGGTGGGTCGATACGGGGAGCAGGGGGACATGGCCGAGCTTCATCCTTGAGCCGCGCGATCTCTGTGAAGACACTGGCCAGTGGTTGGAACTGAGGGCACCAGCTCAGCAGGTAGTCCCAGTTATAGCTGCCACGGAGCTCCTCCTCCCCAGCCACAATGGCCGTCAGCGCACCTGCCACGCACGGCTTGCCATCTGCTGGGAAGCCATAGTCTCCTGTGGGTGCGGGGCTTAGGCCACAGCCCCCCAGGAAAGCTGTGGCAGGGGCTGGGGGTCCCTCCTCTCGGTACAGAGTGGTTCCTGTACCAGGCAGCAGCAGCCCTGCCTTTCGGCCCTTATACCATGTGTCAGGGGCAGGTGGCTCACAGGACGTGTCACTCAGTCCATCTGCATCCTGCTGGATGCCTGAGTCAGGGCCCCGGGCCGCCAGGGAGGAGGCCACACTGGCCACACGGGGGAACTCGTTGATCATGCGAATCTCATCATCTTCTGCAGCCTCTGCTGAGCCTCGACCACTTGAGTGTGATGGGTCCAGGGAGCCACCACGGGGGTAGGGTCCTCCAGCTCCTGGGGCACCGTAGCTGGGGAGAGTCTGGTGATACAAATGCTCTGAAGGTGGTGGACTAGGTGGCTCCCGGCCGAGTTTCTGCAGGGAGCCACTGGCTAAGGGTGCTGCCTGTGACATCGGGCCAGGGGCTGCCTCAGCTTTGCGGTTTCGAGCTCGAACCAGCCCTAGAACCAGGGCTGCTAGTGCAAGTACCACTACAACTCCCAAGGAGGCTGCCACAGCCCCCACCAACAGCAGGTTGAGGTCAGGTGCCAGGCCCAGTGCAGTATGGGTGATATCCACAGTCACAGGCACTGTGGCACTCCGGGAACCAGGCAGAGGTCCCCGAGCTACTACCTCCAACCTCAGCTCTCGTGGGGCTTCACGCCGGGTCCGACCACCACCCCCAGAAGTGGCTGTTCCGCTGCCTGGTGCCCGACTGTCCACCCGCAGGTATAGGACACCTGTAGTCTGGTTGATACCAAAATAAGGGGAAGAAGTGGCAAGGGAATAGAGCACCAGTCCATCAGCACCCTCATCCTCATCTGTGGCCTGCACATGACCCAGGCTGTGGCCACGCTGGGCACCTTCTGGCACTTGGAAGTGGAAAGCTGGAGCCAGGAATACAGGGTCATACTCATCCTCTCCAGTCACCAGCACTGACACAGTGACAGAAGCTGAGAGATTCCCAGCATCAGCAGCACCCACAAGCAGCCGGAAGCTTCCTGTGTGCTCGTAGTCGAAAGGCACTCGTGCTCGCAACTCTCCTGTTGAGCTGTTCAGTGCAAATGCCTCACGACCCTCAGGGCCTGGCCCAGCCTCCAGCAGGCTATAGCGGAGCCTCCCAAAAGCCCCAGCATCCCCATCAATTGCATGCAGAGTGGTCACAAGAGTCCCTGGAGGCTGGTTCTCTGCCAGGCTGGTACTGAGTAAGTTCAGTGGGAAAGCTGGACCATGGTCATTCACATCCTGGACCTCAACTGTCACTGGAGCCAAAGCAAAATGTGTTCCAGCAGGGTCAGCAGCCTGTACTACAAGCTGGTGTCGAGTTTGGGTCTCACAGTCCAGGGAGTGGGCCAGTCGCAAGGCACCTGAGCTCTCATCCAGCTCAAAAAGCCCCAGGGGGTCACCTGAGCTAAGGGTGAAACGCACAAGGCCATGAGGGCCAGGGTCAGCATCAGAGGCCTCCACATGCAGCAGCTCAGCTCCAACTGGCATATCCTCGGGTACTGTCACACGGTAGGACGCTTGGGTAAAGACGGGTGGGTTGTCATTGACATCTAGTACAGTGACAGTGACTGGCACAGCTGAACTGCGGGGTGGCTGGCCCCGGTCAGCTGCAGCCACGGTTAAATTATATTGTGTCAGGCTTTCAAAGTCTAGAGGCTCAAGCAACACCAGGCATCCTAGTGCCTGAGGACCTGGTCCAACACCTTCTCCAGCCTCAGCCAGCCGGGGTTCTAGCTGGAAGACCCGACCGCGGTTGCCACTGATGATGCTGTAGTCCACAGTGGCATGGGTGCGGCTTCCGTCAGCATCTGTGGCCTCCAGGGTGAGTAGGGTGGAACCGGGGGGCAGATCTTCACTCACAGCTACACGGTAATGTGGCAAGGTGAAGCTTGGGGCGTGGTCATTCTGGTCCTGCAGCTGCACATGCACTGTGGCCCGTGCTGCCCGGCCTGGAGCCCCATGATCCCGTGCTTCCAGGACCACATCCACCACTCCTGGTCCCTCATGGCCAAAGCCCACTGTTCCCACAGTTGTGAACAAAGTTCCTGAGATGAGAAGGGAAGAGAAAGAAATATGCATTCAGAAGTGGCTGTGTGTCAGTAGAACAGTGAACGATAGAAGACAGAAGTCAGAGTCAGGGGAATGGCCCATGTGCTGGCAGAGTAGGGGATGGCGACAAGGATTCAAGATCAGGCAACAGGTTCCTAGTTGCAGTCAGAAAAGGGTCTCTTAAACAAAAATCAAGAGGAAAATGTCCTTCCTGGGTTAGAGATCCAGGAGTCAAAATTTTGGGTAGCAAATTCTAGGAATTAGGTCCAAATATGACCCAACATGGTCAAAGACAAAAGAGGTCAGATTCTGGGGAAGACCTACCATTGTTGGGATCAACACTGAAGCCCTCAGCTGGTGAAGCTAGGTGGTAGGAGATGTGACCATTGGCTCCTGAGTCCCGGTCAGTGGCAGAAATGGACAGAATGGCACTGCCAGGGGGGGTGTGTTCAAGCAGCATTACCTAAGGGTTGAGGAAAAGTGTCCATGGTCAGGTTTCCCAGCTACCCTGCTGCTCTCTCTGTGTGCTGGGACTTGGCCCCATGAGCCCTACTCGGTATCCATTTCAGCATTCTTCTTTGTATTATGTTTAAACCCAAACTGCTCACCTTCCTCCCTTTCGAACCAAAAGATGAAGCACCTGGAAGGCCAGGAAGAGACAGGATACTCTTTTGTTCCGATCAACTCTTAACATCCAGTCCACCCCCGTCACTCTGGCTCTGTCACATCCCTCTAACAGTACAACCAGGAGCCCAGATGTAGGCATATCCAGTTGGTACCTGGTATAGGCTCTGTGAGAAGGTAGGTGCGTTGTCATTGACATCCTCCACAAGCACTGTGAGGTTGGCACGGCCCTCGTGAGGTCCATCATGTGCCAGCAGCTGCAGGTGGTAGTGATCACACTGCTCAAAGTCCAGGGGGCCCATGAGGGAGACACGGCCCCCATAACGGCCAATACTAAAGGGATCCTGGGGCCCAGATGGGCTCAGCACATACCACAGCACCGGTCCGGAGTCCACATCATTCCCTGTTACCTGTGCAATCTCTGATCCCAACAGTGCATCTGCAATATACAAGACAAGTGTGTTTGGCAGGGTTCCGGCACCCCTGGAGCTCCAGGGTGAGTAACAGAGCCTCTCTGCCACCTTTGATACCTTAATTTTATGCAGCCCTCACCTTCTGACACTCGGAGCTCCCAGGGCTGGGGAATGGTGGGACGATTGTCATTGGTATCAATGACCATCACTGTCAGGGTAGCTGAACCCACCAGGGCTGGGCTTCCTCTGTCTGTGGCCATCAGCACAAGCCTGGACATACAGCACAATCAGGAGACATGATCTGGGGAGAAGAGGAAACCCTGGGAAGAGCTAGGAGGACTCAAGATAGAGTTGGGCTTTAGGGGAGTTCAGGGTGTGGCATCTCCTGGCTGAGGGAGATGCAATGCAGGGTTTGAAAACAAACAGAACCCAGGTGGGGTCTCACCGTGTTTCAGCCCAGATCTCACGATCTAGGATGGCTGTGGTAGTGATAGTGCCTGTGGCTGGGTCTACATGGAATAAGCCCCGTGCCAGCTGGGATGCAGCCAGACTGTAAGATATCTGTCCTCCAGAACCTTGATCCAGGTCATCTGCCTCCACCTGGTGAGTGCAGGAGATTGCTAGTACCAAAGTGAGCACAAACAAATCTGATAGCCCTTGTCCTCCTCTTCCCACCACGCCCCACACCTGCAGCAGGGGTCCCTCCAATGGCCGAGACTCTGGTAGGAAAGCCACATAGTGAGGCTGCAGGAAACGGGGAGCATTGTCATTGGTATCTTGCAGGGTGAGGGTCAGCACAGAGAAGGCAAAGACACCTCCACTCTCTGCCTGCAGCACCAGTCGTAGCCGGGGGCTTGTCTCAAAGTCCAGGCCCTCTGCTGAACGCACTGTGATGGCTCCTGTGGGGAGGTGGAGCGCGTCAGTGACAGCCCTCTTCCTTGCCCTAAAGCCTCCCACTCCAAGGCCCTTTACTCAAACGCAACTCTTCCCCCATCAGCGCTTACTCTGGCCCAAAGAACCTGCTTCCCCAGAAGCCGATGCCCTCCCAAAGCCCCTCCTCCCCAATCTTCACCTGTACTAGGCTGGATGGAGAATATCCCTTTCTCATTTCCACTTAGAATGCTGTAGGTGATAGGTCCATTTGAACCCCCAGCATGAACAGCTTTGGGGGAGCTGACAGGAGTCCCTGTAGAGAGGAAGATACAGGGATTGTGAGCACTATAGGAATTTGGGGAACACTTATAATAAGTAATCCCAGCCTATCCAGGGATATAAATCTGGGACATGTGGCTAGGGACCCACCTGGAGGTGCATTCTCACGGAGCACAGCCTCACTACTAGCCCGTGGAAAGCGGGGTCCATGTTCAGACTCCCCCTGAAGACCAACAATGACCACACCAGTGGCAGAGCGAGCTGGACGGCCAAGGTCAGTAGCCACAATGAAGAGGACACGATCCCGGGGGCCTAGAGTTACAGGAGAACGGGCCACACGGATTTCACCAGTGTAAGAGTCCACAGTGGTGCCAGGAGGTGGTGTGCCTGCCAATCGGTACAGGATGGAGGCGTTGGCACCAGCATCACGATCTTCAGCTCGCAGTGTAGCCAGAGCCAGAGTTGGGGTGCTGAGGCTGGGGCCTGGGCGGGGTAGGCGCAGGCGTAGAGGACTGGTGGGGAAAGTGGGTGCATGGTCATTGACATCTCGCACTGTGATGGTAACGGGTACTGTGGTGCTCAAGGGTCCAGCAGCAGCACCATCCACTGCGCTCACAGAAAAGGCGTAGCTAGCACAGTGTTCTCTATCCAGTGCAGTGGCTGTGCGCAGCTCCCCAGAGGTAGGCTCTAGCAGGAAGGTTCCTGCTGTACCTGCACCCAGATAGTACGTCACATGGCCGTTGGCCCCAGCATCAGGGTCATGAGCCTGCAGCTGTATCAGCAGGGTCCCTGCAGGTGCATCCTCAGGCACTTCAACTGAATAGGCCGGCACAGGAAAGGCTGGGGCATGGTCATTGGCATCCAGAACTGTCACTGTCACAAGTAGAGTGGCACTGAGAGCTGGCTGCCCTCCATCCCGAGCCTCTATCCGTAGCTGGAACACTGGCTCCACCTCTCGGTCTAGTGGCCTCATGGTACCAAACTCTCCAGAGTCAAGATCTAAGACAAAGGCTCCTGATGGGTCCCCATCTGCAGAGAAGGGTAGGTGCACATAAACTCGTGTCAGCCCATGAGGATCAGGGCGACTTATAGGCAACAGTAAAGAAAGTAAAGGGAGAGAGGTAAAAGAAGAAACAGACAAAAGAAAAACAGAGGAACAAAATTTTTTAAAAAGATACTATAAAGCAACTGTTGTTAGTCTGAGGATACCTAGGAGTCCCCTGATACCATCATAATACAGGGTCAAACTATTTTCATAGGCCTTATATGCTTTTTTGCATCTTATTATCTCAGACATACAGTGGAGTTTGCAATGCTATATGACATGTGATGACATCACCTGTGTGATTATGTGTTTTTATTTTCTAGAATATTCTTAGCAGAAAGTTTATAGCATGAATATTCATATTTTTAGAGAATGTACTAGATATCTCTGGTTATACCTATAATCTCTGCAACGTCAATACTTTCCAACAAATTGTTATTTGAAATCCTAACAGTTCCTTGTGTTTATGCAAAATATTTCAAGCGGTATATTTCAGTGGCTTGCTTCCTAATGATATGTGAAATTTTTCTAATTTTTAATATGTAACATTGGATACTGATATAATCCATAAAAAACTCTTTAGAGTTCTTAAGTAAGAATATTAAGGGTTTTGGAACCAAAATGTTTGAAAACCACTGCTTTACATGGGGGGACAAATAGCGAGATAAAAACAGAGAGGTGTAAAAAAAGGCAGATACACTGAGATATACATGAAAAAGGTGGAACACATAAGAAGAGTAGAGACCAACACACATTGACTAAAACTGACAGCAGCAAAACAAGGAGCAAGAACCAGGCAGGTGGCTGCTGGGGTAGTGGGCAAGGGAGAGTTCTCACCCACGATACGGTACTGCAGCTGCCCATTAGCTCCCACATCTGGGTCAGAGGCCCGAAGTATGGTAAGGGTCTGGGGGTCCTGACCCTCTGGCACTTCCAGGGAGAGTTGAGCATTCCCAAAGGTTGGAGCATGATCATTTTCATCCTCTATAGCCACTCGCACTGTGACATGAGTTAACAGGGGGGGTGAGCCCCTGTCCCGGGCATATACTGTGGAAAAAGCAAAATCAGTGAGGTCTAAGTTGCTTGCACCCCCCCCAAGAAAACTACATCACACAGTGTTCACACATTTGCACTAGGTACACACATGAGCCAGAAAATATCTACTTCTCCACACATCCCAGGCTTACACTCATATTTATATAACATGTGGCAAAAGACATTCTTTTCCTTCCCATTGCTGTGTTTGGCATATACAGGATGGATCCTGGATTTGGTGGTAGTGTGACAGAAAAAAAACTAAATGAAATATCAAAAGGTCTGGGCTCAAGTCCCAGCCCTGACATTTCCAAACTGTGTGTCAGCAAGTCACTCAACCTCTCTGATACTCAGTATCAATATGCTTCTCTATTAAATGGCTACAGTATAAGCTAGGCCTAGAAGCCATAGCTGTGACAATATACAAAAAATTGAGAATTTGCAATGCTCAGTGATGACAGCCTGGAAGTGAGTACATTCTGTCTAACTCTTAAAGGTCCAGAAATAAAACAAGGTGTGACATAAAAGGTGGAAACTTCTAGAAAATAGTACTTTGGGGTTTCTGAGCACGTTAACAACATCGGTGGCTTTTGGGATCTTGACAATACCTGTCAGGTTGATCTCCTCCTGCTCCTCACGATCCAGAACCCGAAGCGTAGTGAGAACTCCTGTGTTTGGGTCTAGAGAAAAATTCTCACCAGAGATGCCTCCGTAAGTCACTTGCCCATTGGCCCCTAAGGAGGGACAGCATGGAGGGTGACCAGAGGGCAAACAGATGCTTCATTCCCCCAGTCCATCCCGCTTATAATTCATCCCCCCAGGTATTACCCAGGTCCGGATCGGTGGCTCTCAGAGTGAGCAGGGATGTGCCAGGCGGGCTGTTCTCCCGCAAGAGGACGCTGTACTCCTGCTGCTGGAAAGTGGGTGCCTCATCGTTGACGTCAACGACACTGACCGTCAGGAGCTGCGTGGACGACCGCGGAGGGGAGCCATGGTCTGAGGCCACCACAGTCAGGACGTGCTCAGCTCGCTGTTCCCGGTCGAGGGGCCGCACCACAGACAGCGCTCCTAGGGGAGCAGTGAAGCAGGTTGGTAGAGAGCTCGGTGCTCCCTCCTCCACAAGAGCGCCCTCCTAGACCTCAACCCGCAAGCGCGACTCTCACCAGTGCTTGAGTGAAGCCGGAAATGGCCATCCCCGCCAGACGCCAGGCGATAGGACACGCGTGCCGCCTCCCCCAGGTCTGGATCCCTTGCTACCAGGTGCAGCGCTACGGGTCCGGGCGGCTGATCCTCCGGGAGACGCACGCGTGAGGGGGAGGTGAAGACTGGCGAGTTGTCGTTTTCATCTGTGACAAAGACGCGCACGGACACGCGTGCTGCTCGGCGGCGGCTGGAGTTGGCTGGCCGGTCAGTGGCCTCCACGAGCAGCAACAGCGCGGGTGTCGTCTCCCGGTCCAGGCCGCGCGGCGCGCTGAGCGCCCCCGTGCGCGCGTCCAGGCGAAGGGTGGGCACCGGCGGCTCCTGGCGCAGCAGGCGGTAGCGCACGTCGCTGTTGGGGCCCGGGCCGTCAGCGTCCGATGCACGAAAGGTGTACAGAGCTGCGCCGGGCTCTGGGTTCTCCGGCAGCGCCAGCGCCAGCGGGTCGCGCGCGAAGGTGGGCGCGTGCTCGTTCTCGTCCTGCACGCGCACTTGCACGCGCAATAGTCGCGCGCCCGCGCCTCCGGGGCCCTCAGCGCGCACCGTGAGTGCGCGCCAAGCAGGGCCGGCTTCGAAGTCCAAAGGCCGCGCCAGGTACAGGCGCCCCGTGGTCGCGTCCAGAGCGAAGGTTCCCTCAGGATCAGCGCCACTAACCAGTGTGTAGGTGAGTGCGCCCACAGCCGCCGCCTCCGGAGGAGCCACCGAGCCCAACAAGGATCCAGGCTGAAGCCCTTCAGCTGCGGTTACAGTCAGAACCACCGGCACTGGTGCTGCCGGGTCGGGCTCTGAGAGATCCGGCGGAGGCTCTGCCACGCGGGTCGAAGAAAGCACCTGTGGTGGATACAGGAGGAGAGGATCAAGAAGACCCCGGTGAAAGCAGGTTGGGGTGGCTGTCTGGCTAGCACAGTAAGATGATCAGAGTAGCCTGATAAGAGGACCCAGGGACCCCAAGAAGCTGAAACTACTGGAGGGTCGCTGTAGCAGCTACACTGTAGCAGCCAAGGGGAAGTGGGCAGACTGTAGGAAGGGCAGCCATACCTGAACCAGAAGCTGGAGGCTGGCACTCCGAGGAGGGCTGCCTTGGTCGTGAGCACTCAGTGTTAGCACATAGTGGGGCCGCTCTGCTCGGATCAGGGATGCTGCAGTGAGCAGCTCCCCTGAGTGAGGATGCAGAGAGAAGAGCTCTGAGCCAGGACCTGAGAACAACCAGAGAAAGGATGTGGGGTTGGGACTCTGAGCAGAGCAGGCCACAAGAACTGGCCATCAGTCACAAACTCCCTTCCCCCCATACCTGTTAGTGTGTATAGGATGGTCCCATTTTCCCCCTCATCTGGATCCTTGGCCTGCAAAGTTGTTACCAGTGTTCCTGGAGGTACACGATCTGGTACCTGTGGAAACAAAATTCACAGTTGTCTCTTTCCTGTTTTTCAGAACTCAGAATAGAGTTCCTCTCACCTGTGTGTGGCAGAGTCCCTTTTCTGCTCTGCCACCTATACCAGTAGGCAGTCTCTTTTGCTTATATCTACATTTCTGTGGGGAGATACCCTATTCCCTCTCACAGGTAAGGTCTGGCAACTTCACATACCTGAATAGGGAGGCCCCCACCAGCAGCCCCTGACGCCTGCAGGAAGGTGGGGCTGTTGTCATTGAGGTCCAGCACTGCAATGTGCACTGTGCCTGTGGTGCTGCGGGGTGGGCTCCCCCCATCCTGCACCTGCACCAGGAGCTGGAAGCTGCTCTGCTGCTCTCGGTCCAGGGTCTGGAGTGTGGTTACTTCTCCTGGGAATGCAGGATGGAGATCATGTATGGGCTATTTAAAGATTCAGAGCCTGAGAACTACAGGTAAGAAGCTTGGGTTGAGCAATGTGGGAAGGAATTCCAGAGGTAAACACCAGTCAGGATCTGGGCTAGGAGCTGGGGATTCTTTCTGGGTGTTTGCCGGTATGGGGATGAGGCTGTAGGGTCTCACAATTTGGGATCCAGTGCTTACCAGTCTGAGGGTGGATACGGAAGGCCTTACTATCCTCTGACAGCTGTCGCAGGCTGTAGGTCAGACGCCCATTAGGTCCGGAGTCTCGGTCAGTGGCAAAGACCCGGCCCACACTGGTCCCTGGGGGCTGGTTCTCAGGCACAGCTAAGAAAGTAGGCTCTTCAGACAAGCGGGGACTGTGGTCATTCTGGTTGAGGATGCTGACCCTCACGGTGGCTGTGCTTGTCAGTTGCCCCAACTCAGCTTTGGACCCAGATACTGCCATTATCTTCAGTGTATATAACTCCTGGGACTCACGGTCCAGTGGTGCCCGGACCCACAGCCACCCACTCTGTGGCTCCAGGCCAAAGAGGCTACTTGCTCCATCTGCTGCAAGGTGATAGGTAACAGGACTCCCATCTGGTGCTTGAGCTTGCAGTTGCAAGACCTGAGTTCCAGGGGTGGTGCCTGAGGGCAGGTCCACACGGTAGGTAGGACTATCAAATCGGGGAGCCAGCCCACGGGTCCCCAAGTCCTGTAATACCACCCGAAGTCGAAAGTGGCTGGTACGTGGCGGGGAGCCCCCATCTTGGGCCTCCAGTTCCAGCTCATGGGCTGCCCCACCTAGGGGTCCCAGAGGTCGCATAAGTCGTACATGGCCTGTAGAAGGGTCCACCGTGAAGGCCCCATCACCTCCAGCAAGCAGGGTAAAGGTGACTCGACTGTTAACACCTGAGTCAGGATCCAGAGCCCGTAGTGTATAAATTGGTGTCCCTGGGGCAGTGTTTGGTGGCAGTAACACTGTGTCTTCGGGTGCAGGGAAGGCAGGGGAGTTGTCATTCACATCATCCAGCAGCACACGTACGCGGGTTACAGCGAAAGCGGGAGGCACTCCACTGCCTGCTCGTACCTCTAGTTCCAGCACAGGTCCCAGGAGCTCCCGGTCCAAAGGGCGAAGTGTCTGTAGCAGCCCTGAGGCCGAATCCAGGGAGAAAAGTCCCCGAGGATCCCCACCTGATAGGGCAAGAGTCACAGGTCCCAAACGACCTGTAAAAGAGGAAAGAAGGTCCAGAAAGAGGGAAAGGTGCAACCACTGAGTCGTGGCATAGACTCTGATCCCAAGAAGGCCTGGGTGGTACCCATATCTGTGCTTTTCAAAGTATTATGAAAATGTGTGATTGTGCAGAGCAGTTGGCTGGCTGTAGGATGGTATCCATGAGCCATAATGTTTTGTATTGTGGCTCTCTATGGTGTGATACTCTAAGGCACCTTGAGATGGTGCTGAAGGGTTATACTGGGACATGTGAGTGTGGCACCTAGTGGTTATAATGCAAAATAATACCTGGCGGGTTGTGTGCCTGGACCATGCCCACACTGGTGCCTGGTGCTACATCCTCTGGTACAGAAAAAACATACTGTAGTTGCTCAAATATAGGTGGTGTGGGGGTTCCGGGCACAATGCTGATGTTGACTCTGGCACTGGGTTCTGCCTTCAGTCCACCTCCATCCTGAGCCCCAATCTCCAGCTGCACCACAGCATTAGCCCGTCTGGCCAAGGGCCAGGCTACTGTCAATAGTCCTGGAGAAGGCATAGAGATACAGGCATATAAAGGAAAGAACAGAGAAGGTTTATAAAAGGTGGAGGTAATGCATCATTCAAGCGGGGGGGATATGGGCTGGTGGGGGAAGGACTGGTATGGGAGGATTCTTACCTGAGTGCTCATCCAAGGCAAAAAGTGGGGGGCTATTGCCAGCCAAAATGTGGTAGGAGAGCCGCCCATGGGGTCCTTGGTCAGGATCATGGGCACGCACCCTCAGCACAGCTGTGCCTGGTGTACTCTGGGCACTCAGACTGGCAGCATACTCTCGTGGATAAAACTGAGGTGGGTTGTCATTCTCATCTGACACAAACACCTTCACATAGACCATGGACTTGAGGCCTCCCTGGTAGGACATGCAGCACAGGTCAGGTGGGCCTTGTTTGGCCCTAGTGCATTCTGCCCCAATATCCCTGCCCAACATC